>JAQQSV010005269.1:0-14592 GCA_028646515.1 Pseudochirops corinnae | reverse complement strand
ATGTTGCCAGTGAATTAATTGATTTTTTTAGCTCTGTGGAACTCTGCTTCCAGAGGGGAGAGCTCTGTTCCAAATAGCTGGGGTTTTTCCAGCTGCCTGGGCTATTAGGAGGCTGCTGCAGCCCCCACCAGCTTTAAGCCTTTCTTTTTAAAACTATCTACCAAGTCCTAGGTCTTTCAAGTTGAAATTAGTATTTTAAAGTGATACCAAAAGTGAGTCGTGATGAGTACACTTGATATCTTTTATATCTCCCTCCCCTTTTGTATCTTCAGTTTGGTTGGATGCTTTTTGGTTGAGTGGCATTGGATCAGACAAAAATAAATTCCAGAAATTTTGGTGAAATCTAGTACATCTCACCTTCTTCACAGTATCTTTTCTTTTCTATACCAAACTAATTTCCTTATAGTTTAAACTACTTTGATAATGTCTTTCTTAACTCCTGGCTAATCTTTTGACTTAGCTACCTGAAAAACTATGACTTGACTCAATATATTATTCAGCTGTAAGGAAGAGGGTTTACATATCCACATCACTTAGTAAATGTAAGCACTTGATGAAATTTTAAATGTGTAAACACAGTTATCTCCCTGTGATCTCTGTGATATTAATCCCCTTTCGTTGTGTCAAGTTAATTGGCTGACCAAATAAGTAGACCATACCTCTGGGGGTATAAATAACTGGAGGAATTTTTGCAATGAATCCGTCAAACAGTGGACCAGTTAAGTGGTGATGCATTTTAGTTCAGAGGATTTTAGTTAAAGCCAAGTTCCTGAAAAAGGAATTTCTTTTGAAGTAGGGAGAGAATTTTTCTTTCTCTCCTTTGCCTCCAAACTGATTATGTCATTAGAAAGATGGGAGCAATTGTGAATTACCCCTTTGCCACATGTTATATCCTATATGCCTTATTTCCATTGTACTCTTTGTGCAGGACCATTCTGTCTATGGAACTGTCTGTATTTGGAGGAAAAGATGACAAAGGTTTTAGAGAAAGAATGTTTGGTGACAACTAATTTCACTCTGTTACCTTGCTAAATACTAATCGAGGATTGTCAAATGGGAAACACACTGGTGGGGACTCATGAGCAACAATACTATCAGTTCAGCCCTGCATAATTACCAGTAGAACCTAGAGAGAAGGTTACCACTAGAGAGAATAGTCAGACACTTTCTGGGGTCCCTAAGTTGTGAATGCAAGTGTCCACTTGGGGAAATAGCCTTGAGGAGGATGTACATGCTTTACCTCTTTAACTACATTTTGTGCCTATTTTGTGCCATGCCCTCTCCCTCTTTCCTCTCTCTTCCTCAAAGAGTATCATCTCCTTTTAGTTCTGGTAACTATTGAATAAATGAATGAATGAATGAATTTTTGAAAGCATTAACTTCATACTATGTGCTAGGCACTGTACTTAATATGCAAATATACTCAAAAGTGAGTTAGTTTTTATCCTTAAGGAATTTTTTTTAAAACAAATTTTGATTGACATCTTTTATTTTATCACCAGAATTTCTCCCAGTGTTCTTTCCCTTCCCACCTCCCAGAAAGCCATCCCTGAGGTGGAAAAAAACAAAACAAAACAATACTTTTGAAGAAAAAGAAGAAGAAAATAAAATAAGTAAAACCAATTAATAACATTGTAAAATGTCTGAAAATACATGAATTATCACATGGTCCTCCTACCCTTGTGAAGGGGTTAGTTGGGTATTTCTTTCTTTTCTTTCAAGCTATGCTTATTATTTTTAATTTTACAAGATTCACTTTTGATTTTGTGTATATGCAAGTGATTTTCATTATCTTATTGTAGTCATTGAGTATTTTGTTTTTTTGGCTTTGCCTACTTCACTTCACTGTGCATCGGTTCATGTAGAACTTTCTATGTTTTTCAATGTTCATCACATTTATTAATAATAATGTTAATAGAAATAAATACAATAATATTCCAGTAAATTCATACCACAGTTTGTTTATCCATTCCCCAAATGATGGGCCTCTACTCTGTTGCCAAAGCTTTGTTCTCACAAAAAAGCATTTCTATAAATATTTTGGCATGTATGGAGATTTTCTTATCCATGGCTTCCTTTGAAGTATAAACTCAATAATGAAATCTTTGGGTCACTTTATTTACATAAATTCAAACTGTTTTTCAAAATGGTTGTACTGATTCACAGCTCCATCAACATACACTAGTGAGTCTATCTTCCCACAGACCTTCAACATTGATTTCAACTTAGTCAGCTTACTGGGTTTGAAGTGAAACCTCAGGGTTCTTGTAATTTACATTTCTCTTATTAGTGATTTGGAAAATTCTTTCATGTGGTGTTAATAGTTTACAATTCTTTTTGGAACAATTTATTCATATCCGTTGGCCACTTATCTACTGAATAATGGCTTTCACATAATTATTAATTGTTTTGATGATTTATTATTTGATTCACTCATTATTTAGAGCTTCATTGTTAAGTCTCTAGGTCTGTGATTTTTGTTGTACACTTATAATTGATTGCTATTTTTATTGAATCATGGTCTATAAAGGATGTGTTTACTAATTTTAACTTTTTACATTTATTGCAATATTTTTGTGCCCTAATTTATGGTGAACTTTTGCAAAAATTTCATGTAGTACTTAGAAATGCATATTTTGTTTAACAATCCCTTTTAAAAGATATCGTATATCTTTTACTGCGAGTCTTTCTAGCTATTTGTTCAATTCTGTTTTCCCTTTTGTTTATCTTCCTGTTAGATTTGTCTAAAACTGAGAGTGGCACATTGAAATATCTTGTTATTGTTTAAGTGTAAGTCTTCTTGTAATTCTGTTAATTTTAACTTTATAATTTTAGAAGCTAAGACTTTTGGAGTATATAAGATCAACATTGATCTTTATTGTCTATTGTTCCTTTCAGCATAATGTAGTTTCCTTGTTCATTCTTTTTATAATGTGGATTTGTCAGGAAGTCTCTTTTGAGAACATATTCTAAAGCGTAAAGGAGGGAAGTTTTGTTGCTTGTTGCCACACAATGGTGGGGTGAAGGCAGGGGAAGAGGTATTTTCCCGGCAGAAAAAATAGCAGTAACAAAGCAATTGCTGAATAGATCCTAGAAAACAAGCCTTAGGTTTAAGATATTGTGAGGATCAGAGAAAATAACTAGTCCTTCATTTTGTTGGACATGTGACCTAGAAGGTAGCTTACCTTCTGATAGGGAAAAACAACACATAATAGGGGATTGAAGGCCAAGAAAAAGAGTTTTGGTCTGGGGAGTTAAAGGGACTGTGAGTGGAGTCATAGCTTATTTTATTGTTTTAAGAACTTTCTAGTAGCAATAATAATATTGATTTGATGGGAAAAGGCAGTGCTTGTGTAAGGCAGATGGCAAGATGTCTGTGTATTCTGAAATTTCCTGAGGGATAGCTGGATATGATGTCTAGGACTGGCTGTTTCTACATATTGAGATCAAGAGATTTAAGTATTTTTTTTTCTTAAAGAATTAACCTTAAGTTGCGCAATAAAAAATAGCCTGGTAAGCAAATGTTCCCTAAAAAGTTCTCCCCAAATGATCTGTTTTCACTAGGAACCCAGCAACATTAAATAAGCACCCCAGGTGTTGTCTTTGGGGGGGGGGTTGGCAATTAATTGATGCAATAAAGTTCTGACCTGCTTCCTTATGAGTAATTAGGAAGCTGAATTGCCCAAATGAAGCTCGTAATTTTTTTAGTCTTGTAAGTTACCACCAGATGTGCACCCTTTGGAAAAAATTCTTCTCAATTTCTCACCAAAAAATAAATGTTGTTTGTCTCTTAATTTAAATCGAAAAAAAAAATTAAGGTTAAATTAAAGTAAATTGGGTGGCAATAAAATTGTTTTCATAAAAAAATTCACATTCATTAATCATAAAGCCTGAGTTATTCCATGCTAGGGAAAGAGGCAGTACTAAATATTTGAAAGGCAACTCTTTGAAACATCAGAAAACGCAACTGTAGGTTGTTCCTAGGGTCATTTTATAAAGCATGTCTTTAGAACCTCCTTCAGTCATCAAGTCTTGTTTTACATTTACATTTACAGCATCTATATATTTTCTCTCCTCTCCTCTGACACAGCCACCAACTTGTTTGCAGGCCTTCATCACCCCACCTCAGGGTTATTGCAGGAGCCTGCTAGTTGGTCTCCCTACCACAAATCTCTCTTCACTCCAGTCTACCATCCACTCATCTGTTAAATTAACCTTCCACATTAATCACGTCATGCCCTCCTCACATTCAGTAAACTCCAGTGACCCCCTATTGCCTGCAGGATCAAATATAAAATACTCTTTTTTTTTTTTCATTCAATACTCTTCAAAATCTGGTCCCTTCCTACCTTTATACTCTTTTCACATACCTTATTCTCCTCCTTATATGCAGTAGTCCAGTTACACTGGCCTCCTGGCTGTTCCTTAAACAAGATGCTCTGGTTCATTACTCAGTGATTTTACAGGCTGTCCCCCATGTCTAGAACTCTCTTCCTTCTCATCTTCAGTTCCTATCTTTTCTGGCTTTATTTATGTGTCAGCTAAAGTCCTGCCTGTTGCAAGAAGCCTTTCCCAGTCCTCCTTAATTTTACTGCCCTCATTCTGAGATTACTCCCACTCTATCCCGTATATATCTTGTTGTTATGTAGTTGTACTTCTGTTGTCTCCTTTGCTAGCTTATGAGCTCCTTGAGAGCAGAGATGGGTTTTGTTGTTTCATTTTTTTTTTTTTACCTTTCTTTGTATTCCTGGTGCTTAGTACCTGGTACAAGTGCTAGTACTTGACTCAAAGTAGACACTTAATAAATGCTTAGTTGACTGACTTTCCACACTTCTTTTGATGTTTCCCCATTTTGGTTCAACCCTCTTCTGGATGCTCTCTCTCCTCTCTCCTAAACCTCTGCTACTCCACCTGCAGCTGCAGCTGTTCAGGCATTCCTAGAGAGGGTCTTGTAACTGGATCTGGCTCCCTTGTCCCTTTACCTTTACATATCCCCTTGTCACTCAGTTTATTTTGTATCCTTAACCAAGCAAGAAATAGAAAAGATCATAACAAATAAAATAAATAACTTTGATAGAGTGAAATTTAAAAGTGTACCAAAAATTAAATATAGGAAGACATGAAGGGAAACAGTTAATTGAGGAAAAAAAAATCTTTTCATGAAGTATCTATGACAATGGCCTAGTATATAAGCTACCCGGAGAATTAATACACACACATGTGTGTGTGTGTGTGTATGTGTGTGTACATAAAACATATATAATTAGAGAAATGGAAATCAAAACAGTTCTGAAGTTTCAACAAGTTGGCAAAGATGACAAAGTGAGAATAATCAGCTTTGGAAGGTAAACAGGAATATTCAAATGTCATTGATGGACTTGTAGATTGTTTCATGGATTCTGGAGTGTAACAGAGAATGATTTTTTTAAATTTAAAATTTTTTAAGAGGGGCACTTGGGGTTAAGTGACTTGCCCAAGATCACATGGCTAGTAAATGTTAAATGTCTGAGGTCGGATTTGAACTCAGGTCCTCCTGACTCCAGGGCTGGTGTTCTATTCACTGCACCACCTAGCTGCCCCTAGAATGATTCTTAAAATAAAAGTGACTAAAATGTTGACCTAGTGATTTCACTGTCTACCATGTACCCTCAAGAAGGTGGGGAAAGATCACATTTGTGTTCAAATATTCATAGTAGCAATTTTTGTGAATAAAGAAAATAGAATGGGTGCTCATTCACTGGGAAATGAAATAAATGGAATGTCATGAAATGGGACTGTACAAAGAAACATGGAAAGGCTTATATGAGCTCACATAAAGTAAACTGAACAAGAAACATAATATCCATGACTACTATAGTGTAAAGGAACAGCCGCTGCCACAATTAGAGAAACACCTGAATATTATGTAATTGGGACAAAGCTTGGTCCTGAAGGAGACTTAGGAAAAAAAAAAAACCACAACCAACTCTCACTTAACCCATCCAAGAGAAGGGGAGCTATCAGTGTGGAATATTGCATATCCTGCCAGATGTATTGGTTGTCTTTATTGGACTGCTTAGAGAGATGGATTTATTTCCCTGTATCTGTGCATAGAAGTGTACATACACCGGTGGAAACATGTGTGCATATGGATAGATAGATAGATAGATAGATAGATAGATAGATAGATAGATAGGTAGGTAGGTAGATGATAGGTAGATAGATAGATGACAGAGAGATAGACAGATGATAGATAGATAGCTGGTAGATAGATGATAGGCAAATAGATGATAGGAAGACAGATAGATGTTGTCATTGAGTCATGTCTGACCCTTTGTGACTCCATTTGGTTTTTGGTTTTTTTTTGGCAGAAATACTAATGTAGTTTGCCTTTTCCTTCTTTACTGGATGTAGCAGTTCCATTTTGTCAGGCAATCAGAAGTTAAGTGACTTGCCCAAAGTTACACAGCTAGGAAGAATCTGAAGTTGGATTTGAACTTGCGTCTTCCTGCCTCTGGGCCCAGGGCTCTCTCCACTGAGCCCTCTAGATGCCTCCATATATAGTTAGATATCCATCCATCCATCCATCCATCCATCCATCCATCCATCCATCTATCCATCTGTGGGAAGAATATATTCAGGAATGAACATGATATAACAACAAAAAGAATCAATAAAAATACAAACTCAGAGAAGTTCTGTTCTTGGCAAAATAAAATGCCCTCAAGGCAGGCTACTTAGCTCGTTGCTTATCTATATTAGATTGAAGACTGGTTTTGTCTTTCTAGCTTTCCTGAAGAGTAACTGGAACACACTTGTCTTGGTACCTCCCTGGTTCTTTACATGGAGAAAAACCCCCCAGCTGTGGTTTCCCTCCTCCAGCTTCTACCATCTCTTTGCTCTGCCGTCTCATGGATGAAAACTTATTTTAAATAAATACATAGTCTGCCCATGCCCTCTCTGACTCTCTTTTCCAAATCCAAATCAAAGTCTAACTTAGTTATACTTGGCAACCTGGCAGGTGTTACTCTGTTTCCTAACCCCCTCCTTTCTAATGAATAAGTCATTTACCACAGAAATTTTCTTTATTGAAACAGGCCTCTTGGAATTTTTCTGTTTTTACAACTTCTACTCCAGACCTCAAGCTAACTTATTTTATTTTCTTCCTGAATTTGGGTTCTTAAATGTCTTTTGTGTGCCTCCTGTGCCCTCCCTACCCTGCTTCTGAACACTTTAAACATATCTTGACCAGAAAAGATCACTCACTATTAAAAGACAGTTCCTTGGTGCTTTCCTTATGCTATCTAAAGTGTCATCGAACTAATTTTATCATCTGGCCTAATGAGAGAAGGCTAGCGGCTGGCTGCTCAGGCTACATATGTTTTAGAAATCTGAAGTCAGGTCGGAAAAGTGAGAAGCACAAGGCCAGGGCATTGAGGTATCCATATATAGACATGTATGTATCTTTGGCACATTGAAGAAATGTTTGCTTATGCTGTCAATACAAAATGTCAGAACAGTTTGAAGGTCAAGAAAAGATTAGTAAGCAAGGTATCTAACAAAGTCTTTTGCTGTGTACTTTCCTGTGCTTTGTAAGACATAGGACCTTGGTCAATGCTAAGAACAAGAAAAAAAAGTTAGCTCCCTGTGACTTTTTTCCTTATTTGTTACGTGACTGGCATTGGTTGAATGGCAATTGTTCAGATGAGTGAAGTTCAGGGTTTGCTTTGGTTTGGTTTGAAATCTTGGCTAGGGATGTCTATTAGATTTCTCTTTCACTTTGTTTTTTCCCAATTCAAGAGATCATTGAGTCACAAGTCATCATATAAGTATATTAAGCAGGGTTAGGATATTACCCAGTTTCTAAGAGAATAAGGCATGATGTCCAGATTAGAAAAATTTACATAGATCATTTTCTATTGTGTATTAGTCTTAATGATTCTTTGTTCTCCTTGGTTCTTGTTGTTGGAAGATAAAATATATTTCTCACATGTGTGTGGAAAGCCCCTGAGAAGGCTTCTAAATTCTGTCTCAGCATCTAGTTCTGAATTTTGGACTAGATAACATGCAAATTACCTATCAGCTATCAAAATTTCTGATTCTATAAATAAAAGGAGTGCTAAAAGACTTACAGAACATGCCTACATATAGGATCTCCCAGTATAATAATTACATAAGATTAATAGTTTTTATAACATAATTTAAAAATTTTTATTTATTTTTTCCCCAGAATTTATTTTTAGTTTTCAACATTCATTTTCACAAGATTTTGAGTTCCAAATTTTCTTCCCATCTCTCCCCTCCTGCTTACCCCAAGATGGCAAGCATACTGATTACTCCTTTCCCCAGTCTGCCCTCTTTTATATCTTCCCCTATCCTCCAACCTTACCCCATTACCCCTTATGTTCTTGTAGGGCAAGACAGATTTCTATACCCCCTTGCCTGTATATCTTATTTCCCAGTTACATGTAAAAACAATTTTTTTTAATATTTATTTTTAAAAGTTTGAGTTCCAGATTCTCTCCCTTCTTCCCTCCTCACCCACCCCCATGGAGAAGACAAGCAATTCAATAGAGATTATATATGTGTAGTCATGCAAAACATTTCCATAGTAGTCATATTGTGAAAGCCGAATTATATCTCCCTCCAGCCTATCCCAACCCCATTTATTCTATTTTCTTCTTTGACTCTGTCCATTTTCAAAAGTGTTTCCTTCTGACTACCCTCTCTCCCAATCTGCCCTCCCTTCTATTATCTCCCCCTCTTATTCTCTTCTCCCCTACTATCCTGTATGGTAAGATACCCAATTGAGTGTGTATGTTATACCCTCCTTAAGCCAAATCCAGTGAGAGTAAGGTTGACTTGTTCCCTTTCACCTCTCAGCTCTTCTCCTCCATTGTAACAGCTTTCTCTTTGCCTCTTTTATATGACATAATTTACCCTATTCTATCTCTCTCTTTCTCCTTCTCCCAATACACTCCTTTATCACTTTTTAATTTTATTTTACAGATATCGTCCCTTCATATTCAACTCATCCTGTTCCCTCTGTCTATGTATACGTATACACACATATACAGACATACACACACACAGATACACACACAGACACACAGACACACAGACACCCAGACACACACACATACACACACACACACATATATATATTCCCTTCCACTATCCTAATACTGAGAAAAGTGTCATGAGTTACAAATATTGTCTTTCCATGCAGGGATGTAAACAATTCAACTTTAATAAGTCCCTTATGATTTCTCTTTCCTGTTTACCTTTTCATGCTTCTCTTGCTTCTTGTATTTGAAAGTCAAATTTTCTGTTCAGCTCTGGTCTTTTCATCAAGAATGCTTGAAAGTCCTCTATTTCATTGAATATTCAAATTTTCCCCTGAAATATTATACTCAGTTTGGCTGGATAGGTGATTCTGGGTTTTAATCTTAGCTCCTTTGACCTCCAGAATATAATATTCCAAGTCCTTTGATCCCTTAAGGTAGAAACTATTAGATCTTGGGTTATCCTGATTGTGTTTCCACCATACTCGAATTGTGTCTTCCTGACTGCTTGTAATATTTGCTCCTTGACCTGGGAACTCTGGAATTTGGCTATAATATTCCTAGAAGTTTTCTTTTTGGGATCTTTTTCAAGAGGTGATCAGTGGATTCTTTCAATTTCTATTTTATCCTCTGGTTCCAGAATGTCAGGGCAGTTTTCCTTGAGAATGTCTTGAAAGATGATGTCTAGGCTCTTTTTTTTGATCATGACTCTCAGGTAGTCCAATACTTTAAAAATTTATCTTTCCTGCATCTATTTTCCAGGTCAGTTGTTTTTCCAATGAGATAGTTTACATTGTCTTCTATTTTTTTCCCTCATTCTTTTGGATCTGTTTTATAATATCTTGATTTCTCATAAAGTTGTAAGTTTCCATTTGCTCCATTCTAATTTTGAAGGAATTATTCTCTTCAGTTGGCTTTTTGGACCTCATCTGCCATTTGAGTTGTTCTATTTTTTAAGGTATTATTTTCTTCAGTATTTTGTTGAGGTGGTCTTCTCCACAGTCACCACAAACTCTGCCATGCCAGCACTCCTCCTTACCCCAGTACTGCCGTGTGACCCAGATCCAAGGAGGGCAGAGCAAGAGAATCCTGCCTCAGCACCAGCAAAGAGATTCCTGCAATTTCCCTCTGATCAGTCTCTTGGTCTCCTCACCATCTGTAGGTGTGAAACTCTGGAAGCAGCTGCCACTGTTGCTGCTGCTGCTGTTTCCACCACAGGGTCACCACTGCCACCTCCTCCACCATATGGGCTGGGGTCAGACCATGCTCCTCTCTCATCCAGGTTCAACAGGGTTTCCCCACTGACCTTTCACTTTGTCTTTGGGGTTTGTGGGTTGAGAAGTCTGGAAACTGCCATAGCTGCCAGTGATTCAGTCCCCTGAGGTCTGTTCTGGGCCAGTCTGTACTGACAGAGCCCGCTTGGGACTCTGCTCCTTTTCCAGCCTGGTGCAATAGGTCCTTTTTGTCAGCCTGCCTGGCTGTTTTCAGCTGGAGATGAGTTTTACTCTGTCATTTTGTGGGTTCTGTAGTCCTCAAATTTGTTTAGAGTAATTTTTTACAGTTATTGGAGGTGTTTGGGGAATGAGCTCAAACAAGTTTCTGCTTTTACTCCACCATCTTGGCTCCTAAATTAATAGTTTTTTTTCATGGGGGTTGCATGGCTACAAATCAAAACTCTACAGTCTCTGAAGAATCAAAATTGTGGGTGACTCAAAGGAACATGGAAAATTTAAGGAGGTTATAGAATATTAGCAACAATGACTTAAGCACAAAAATTGGTAAGAGAAATATTGTCTAATAAAGTATTTCTCATGGCTGAGAAACTGGATTATAGTTACTAAGTTAAAATTAAACATTTTAGTTGTAATATAAATAACTACTCATTTGCTCAATATTTTTTTTTTTTTGGTAAATTGAAACTGAGCTATTTTCCCATTAAAAAATTCCAACAGACCAAATATCACATTACTGTAACAGCTTGTAGAAAAAATGTAACCATGTAACAAGGGGATTAAAAATACCCTCCCACCATCCTATGAAACTAACACCTGTTCTTAATAAATTTGAAATCTTCAATCCAATCATATATTATCCTGGCTAAGAGGACAATCAATTTCAGAAGCCAAATAACGTCATTTTACACATTTGGGTTGACCATCCCTTTTTCAGCCCAAGAAATGAACAAATTTATAAAACAAACAAACAAACAAATAAAAAACCTTGCCCGTACCTACAAAGTTATGGAATCAATTTAACTATTTAGACGTACACAACTAAATGGGAGAACTTGGACTGATTGTTGGGAAATATAGGGAAATAGACTTCTAATTGGGAAGCAAGGTGGTGCAATGATTAGTGATCTGACCTCAGAACCAGGATAAACTGGGTTTAGAGTTGGAGGCAGCTAGGACAACCTGAGTTCAAATCCAAGCTTAGATGCTTCCTAGTTGCATGACCCATGGCAAGTAACTTAACCTCCATTTATCTTAGTCTCCTTAAGTACTACTTTTCAGAGTTGTTGTGAAGATCAAATGAAATAATATTTGCAAAGTACTTATGTTGTTTGTTACATGTTAGGTGATAAGTCTGTCCTTCATTCCTTCTTACCTTCCTTCCTCCCTTCCTTCCTTCCTTCCTCCCTTCCTTCCTTCCTTCCTCCCTCCCTTCCTCCCTTCCTTCCTTCCTTCCTTCCTCCCTTCCTTCCTTCTTTCCTTCCTTCCTTCCTTCCTTCTTTCCTTCCTTCCTTCCTTCCTTCCTTCCTCCCTTCCTTCCTTCCTTCCTTCCTTCCTTCCTCCCTCCCTCCCTCCCTTCCTTCCTTCCTTCCTTCCTTCCTTCCTTCCTTCCTTCCTTTCTGCCTGCCTGCCTTCCTTTCTCCCTTCCTTCCTTCCTCCTTGACCTGCTTCTAGCACATAGAGGTGGTATAACCCTTGGCAAGTCACAGTGCTCTAGTTAACTTTAAGACTCTTGTAATGTTAATGGAATAGGAAGCTCTTCCCCACCCATTAATAGGCCTATTCAACCTGCTTTGAGCTCTGCTCCAGCTCACAGCTGTGATACAGCCTGAGTCACATAGATCTCATTGTGGAAGGAGTTTGCCCAGTGGAATAACTAAAACAGAGCAGGGCAGGCAGAGTAGAGAATGAGAGCTAGGCAGAGTGGAGGGAAGAACTTGTCTGGGGGAACTTGTTTGTGGGGAGCCCTGACAGAAAGAATACTTAAGTTGTTGGAGCTCCCTAGATTGGTGATAAGTACTTTCCTAAATCTTACTTCCTGGTATCCTAATAGTGATGTTTCAAATAAATATTTTGGTTTTGCCTTTGAGGAAGAGAGTTTATTACATTTTGCAAATACACCGTGGAAATACGTATGCATATTCATAGCAGCTGCTGTGGGTATCACATTGGCATTACATTTGGTGATGAGGATGGGATTGCAAAATATAAAACCTCTACTTGGAGATAGGAAGGCTCTATGGAAGAAAATGAATATCCTGGGATGGGAAGATTTACCTTATTCCTCCCTGGTGCGAGAATGGGCTAAAAGCACAGGACTTTGTGAAAACTGGGAACCGAGACTACAGAAAGGAGAACCCATAGATTTAGAAAGATGTTTGCAAGGAATACCAATAAAAATGGGGAAAGGAATGGCAGGGGTATGTAAAAGAGGA
Source organism: Pseudochirops corinnae (assembly GCA_028646515.1). Classification (NCBI taxonomy): domain Eukaryota; kingdom Metazoa; phylum Chordata; class Mammalia; order Diprotodontia; family Pseudocheiridae; genus Pseudochirops; species Pseudochirops corinnae. The sequence goes on along the minus strand of JAQQSV010005269.1, from coordinate 1,881 downwards.
TGAGCATTGTTGATAAATTATTGTATTATATGTAAAAGTAGAAACAAATTTCTGGAGGAAAAGGTTCAGCTGGAAAAGGAGTTAGGTGATTTGCATGAGAAGCTTTCTATCCTACAGTGTCAGAGCTTTCCTTTAGAAGAGCAAGCTAAAAAGTATCAGGTGGTAGCAGAAAAGACAGCTGTCAGTTTAGCTTGGAAAAAGAAAAGAAAAGTTAACAAGAGGAAGGTGCGTGCAACCCTTGTACATGTAGGGCTTGATTGGGACCCAGACACCTGAGAGGAAGACATAGGGGAGGAAGATGAAGCAGATTCAGATGAGGAGACTTCTAGAAACATGGATGGACATCCAATACTATGACAGAAACAGGAAAAGCGGGGGGGAGGGGAGACACATGGTGTTTAAGGAAGTAAGTGAGGGTTTTACTCAGCAAGAAGTTACAGATATATTAAATTGATTCACCCCCAAAATGGGAGAATCATTAGTATCTTGGATGATGAGAATCAGTGACAAAGGGCCTGGAGGAATATGGATAGATACACAGATTATTTGAAATTAATAGGTCTTAATCAGAATCTCTTTATACAACAAGTTTTTAAGAATTATCATACTCTAGGAGGTAACAATGGCACTAATTTGTTAGCTTTAGCTGCTGAGGGATGCAATAAACAGTATCCCACTGAGTCTATGTGGCCTTGTGGAGATAGACCCTGGTATTCTCTTAGAGACTATATGAGAAAGTTAAAGGAAAAGGTAATGAAAACTGCAATAATGGTGGGAGATGGAGACATGTATCACAGCACACCCTTAACGGTTCCTCATGGAAATATAATAGTGAAGACTACTCTTCCTGCTTATAAAGACATAATTCTGACTCTACTAATTGGGGAAATAGGATACCCTGTTTCAAAGGTGCTGGATAAGATTTTACAGTTAGGTAACCTAAGGAAATGGGGAAGAGATAAATTTCCTCAAGAGAGAAGAGAAAATAACCAGTGGATTCAAAATCAGAATAGATTAACAAGGAGAGAATTGTTTACGGCTTTATTCAGAGCAGGGATAGATTATGGAAGAATAGATGGTATTTCAACTAATGAGCTATATCAGATGTGCTGGGAAAAGGGACTTAACATAAGATGGAATAGGGAAGTAAGAACTGCCCCTACAAATCCTCCTGAATCATTGTATCCAAGTTAGTCACTTCTGCAAGGAGAATAGGAAATTGACCAAGCCCCAGCTCAGATTAAAGAAGTACACAGGTGGGATTACAGACCCCATATCATTTTAACTATATACTGGAAACATGGATCAACCACTGTAACTAGGGCATTAATAGATACTGGGGCAGACGCCTCTCATATATTAAAACCCTGATAAATTTAAAACATGGAACCCCTCTTACCACCACAGAACTGGGAGGGGCTGGAATACCAGCCAGATAAGTTAAATTACTGATGAAAATTGAGTAATTATCTAAGAAAGAATGTACAGTGGTAATTGTACTTGTTCCTGAATACATCATTGGGATAGATATATTGAGAGGTATAACTTTAAATTTGCCTGAGAGGAGATACCAATTTGCAGTAAGGAAGATAGGAATTAAAGCTGTTTTAATGGGCAAAATAAAAAAATGGACCCAGTCATTTTACTTGAACCTTCTGAAGTAATTACTTTAAAGCAGTATTGCATGCCAAGTGGGCAAGATGAAATTACTAATACTATAAAGGAATATGTTGAGGCAGGAGTGTTAGTCCCTACAACCACTCAATGGAATAATCCTGTCGGACCAATACAAAATTCAGATGGGACATGGAGAATGACAGTGGATTATAGACAATTGAATAAAGTGACTCCTCCCTTGTATACTCCTGTTCCAGATACCAT
>JAQQSV010005268.1:0-14592 GCA_028646515.1 Pseudochirops corinnae | reverse complement strand
TTTATCAAGTAAAGCTAGATGAGAAAAGCATTGATAAATTGGCTAGGAAACAAGGGAAGACTATGCTAGTTAAAAATGGAAACTTTCTGGATTGATTTGGAACAATTTAAGTCAAGAAACATAATACTTGTTATGTTGGATTGGAATTTTAGAAATAATGTATCTAAAGTTGGAATCTTAAAATTAATTATTAATGAATGACTTTTTAAAAAAAGTTTAAAATATTGGAGACAAGTAAAAATACCTTTAAAAATACTAGCCCTCTAAAGTATCCACCTAACATCAAGTTAAAGGCATGCCTTAATTATTATTATTATTATTATTATTATTATTGGAAGCCTTGCAATAGGGAAAGAGCTTATGAGTGAGAAAATGATACTTGTATTTTTTTCCCTGCATGATTTACCTTTACCAAACTCATGAAAACAAAAATACTGGACTATGCCTTAAATTGATAAAGACAAAACACCAATGACTCTTGGGATCCTCTTGTTCATTTTGAGAGCAAATTAAAACAGTGAAAGGATGGTGCAAATAATTGTTTCATATGTTCCTTGCTTGTGACTGCTGTAATCATCGAGGCTGATTTACAAATGTAGACTTGAAGGTTTCTCAGCTTCCTGCCGGGTAGAAGACTGTTACTTTGGCATTCACACTGATGCCCTTGTAATCACCACTCAGAACTATGTCCTGGTCCTTCCAATTCCCGGCCCCTTGATTGAACACCTCATTCTGTGCTAACAAGGTGTCCAAGGTATTTGAACAGGGGTTGCAGTCAGGAGATTGTTAATGCTTTTGCTCATTAAGAGTTTCTGTGCTAGTTTTGGTAATTTGGTAACTGTAGAAATTGCAAGTTGATTTTTTCTCGTCCAGCTTTAGGAAGGATGCTAAATTTAAGACACTGACAGGAGTGGTTCTGTTCCCACAAGGACCACAGTGGCTCATGGACTGTGGCATATGTTGCAATGGTTTTCAGGGAGTTATTGAAATTATCTTGTTTTGAATGTAAATCAGTTCAATGACTGTTTTCCATAGATAGCTTAGATGTGGCCACAGTAAACTTGAAGGAGAAAACATTAAAAAAAAAAAAGGGTTCTTAAAAATCCATATACTTTTTATATTCAATAGTGGAAAATATCATAAAAGTTTAAGGTGCCAACACATTGTAACAGAAGTATTTCTTTAAAAAAATATGAGAAATCATGCAGGATTAAAGGTCTTTTGAAATCCTGGGTCAAAGGAAACTTGACTGATTCTGTTTCTTAGCATCTATCCTTTTATGGTTTAAAGAAGAAAAAAGTATACCCAATACACTTTAAAAATTTGCTTTGAAATGATTAATAATATGGATTTACTTTCATTTGCTGTGAAAATGATCAGTTGTCACGATCATTTAATTATGACATTCACTTGCCTTGTTATAAAAAATAAACTATCCCCAACATGAGGTGCATTTGTTGCCATTGTATTCATGCCTTAAATAATAATTTTGAATGCGTTTTCAGTATCAATAAAATGGACTTTGGGAAATACATATATAATGCCTTGAATTCTTCCCTTAGGAAGTTTGATGAATCGGAATGGCTTGCTTCGGCAGAAATGGTTTTAACAGGCAGTGCCCGACGTCTTTAGTTACCACATTCTTTTCTTTTCACTTCTGCACAGTACATAGACAGATGCTAGCTCTGACATATTTTCAGATGCATTTATACTTACTGAAATTTTCCTGCTCCCTTTATTCCCCCACCCCACCCCCACTCCCAGACACTTTGGAGGTGGAATTGAAGTACTTAACTCTCAAAGATCCTTGGGTTAGTTGAAGAGCTGAAGTCTATTTTGCTTACACAAAATTGAGATTTTCAAAAGAACTTCCTCCTGAACATTTTGCATATCCATCTGCCCAATTTTCAATCACACTGGAAAAGGTGCCACTATTAACTTTGGCCCCCAAATCTCCAGGAATTTTTTTTGACATTATTTTTAGTTTTCTGTGAAGTTGCCATTTTATTATTGAAATGAAAAGATAGAGAAGAGATTTAGGTGGGAGTTGAAGTCTCCCTCCCCTCCCCCACTCCCATATCCCAATCCAAGGCAGAGTTCTCTTTTAAGGTGATTTACATGGCAGTTTTCTTCTGTGGCACCATTTCATCCCTGCTGTCTGGGGGTGACAACTTGCTGTTTGCTCCCATTTGGGGAATCATTTATAGGGGTGAGGCCTTACCTCAAGTTCATCTTGCGATGCCTTTGACATTTGGCTAAAAGGGGGTTTGTTTTCTACCACCAAGCTTATTTATTTTTCTTTTTGGAACCCTGCACTCACACAAAAACCTGCCAACACAAATCTGCAACTTTCCTGTTTCAATGGCAGGCTGAAAGCAGACCATGACTTGTGCATATAAAAAATTGCAGAAATAATGCCCCCCAACCGTGTATGAATTTTTGTTTTTCATGAAACAAGCCCAAAGTTATTTAAATGAGTTCTAGCCTCATTGTGATAATAGAATATCATTATTTGTCTCCTTAAAATCTTGATGCATGGATGACATTTTAGTAGTCATTTTATCAACTTTCTCAAACACTTTTAATGCCTTCTCCCAACCCCTCATGAAAAAGCCTTTAAAAAAGTAACACCCCCTAATGATGACTCTAGCTTGATGTTAAGGGCTTTTTCATTCAGTGACATGAAAAGACTCTGAAATACATATATAAACCCCTGGATTTTTTTAAATTATATTTTTAAAAACTGCAAAAGAGAGAATTTAGACATTTTTTTTGTGTCTTCTGTGTTTATAATGGAAACTGGGTGATTAGTTAAAATCAATCTAGAAATCTCAGAGTTTTCTCCCTTGAAGCTAAAATGTTGTGATTCAAGAATTTCTGCTACTTTATTTAATTTGCATATACTGTTTAAAAATAAAGACCCAAAGTTTCTCCCCTGTTTTGGAAGAAGTATGGGCAGAAGAATTTAGTCTATTGCAGATGATTAGGATTTTCTAGAAGTCACCCAAAGAAACTGGTGGAAAAGTAAAAAAAAAAAAAAATCAACTGACTGGGGATTTTAGCTCCAGAACACCCAAAATGAATTTGGATGGATTTTTCCATTGAATTAACCTGTTGTTCAAAGACTGCATTGAGAACCCCTCAAAAGATTCGCCTATGTCCTGGTTATCACTGTTATTCACATCAGTGAGAAATAGACTTAGAAATTAGACTGATATTTTAATTTTTTTTTTCCTCATGGGGATAGCTGTGGGGTTGTTCTGTTTTGAAAATTATATTACTTTGAAGCAGCTAGGCAGTATACTGGACAGAGTGATGGATTTAAAATCAGGAGAAATGTTAGTTCAAATCCTTAATCAGATCCTTACTAGCTATGCAACCCTGTGAAAGTCGCTTAATATTTTTCAGTTTCAGTTTCCTTATTTGTAAAATTGGAATTATAATAGCACCTACTTCGCTGAGTTTGTGTAAGGATTGAACTTGATAGAAAATGCCATTATTTTTATTGGAAGGTGTGTATTTGGAATAATGACTGATCAAGCTCTTAATTCAAAAGACAAACATTAGTTTTCAACAGTGTCTGTGATGGTCTTGATAAAACTAAACTGTGGACTAATGCACTATTCCCAGAACCTCAGCAATAACTCACATTTCTATGGCTCTTTTAAGATTTTCAAAGCACTTTCCTTCCAGGAACCCCAAGAGGCCCCCATCACAAGCATTGCCATTTTCTAGGCTAGAAAACAAAGGTGAAGTAGGTTGCCTGAGGTCATCTAACTAGTAAGGAATTGGGCTCTTCAAACCCAAGTTTCCTGACTCCTCTTCGTTCACACTTAACCAAGGTTCAAGAATTCTCTGCTTGCGTCAGAAGGAGGTCAAAACAACAGACTAATCTACTCAGCTTCTTCTTTTTTTCCAACCTAAAAAATTAATGGTAGGGAAGGGGGTAACACATTTAATAATAATAATAACAATAGCATTAATATTTAGCATTTTACAGAGAAGAGAAAAAGGAAACATAGGTAAGAAATGGGAAAAAAACAGATGTAGATCCAGAGAGACGGAGTGGTTAAACAAATAAATAAATAAATATTGATATACACACATATATACAGATATATTCATATATATGTACATATGCACATATACATATATTCACTTTTATTAGTTATATTGGGATTGTGTAAACATACTCTAACTTAGAGTCATATTAATATGATGTAAAATAATCCCAGTAATAAAATGATGACTCACAATTATATAGAGATCTTAAGATTATGAAGCATTTTCCTTACATTATTGGCCTTTAAGAAGTAACAGCGCATATATTCAATGCAAATAAATAAAATACATTAAAAATCTCACCGTCTCATTTTGGAAGATGGACATGATAAACTTTATCTTCTAAGATGCAACTACTCACTAATAATAAAGACAGAATAACTGCTGGCGTTTGGTTCATAGTGGTTATATTAATATAATTTCATATTCATGAAAATAATGACAATATTAATATCCAGATGGATTTGTTCTAAAATCATAATAACAGCATGAGCCCTAATGAGAGAGTACCCGAAAACAATTCATAGTGGAGGCAGAAAGCTCATGGTAATGTAAGTATCTATCATTAAAACAAGATAGTTCCTGTTCTTTAAAATTGCTAACTAGTGAGAAATTATTATTCTTATGTTAGGAAAAAAATAGAGAAATGTGACCTGGATGGTGATGCAATTATGTGGATTCAGAGCTGAATTGAATGACTGGATCTTTCAAATAGTCATTAGTCATTCAAATTCAGCTTTGAAGGAAGTTTCCAATGGAGTGCCCCAGGGATCTAGTTTGTACTATTTAACATTTTTATCAACGACTTGGATAAAGACATAGATAGCAATGCTTAACAAATGTGAACATGAAGAACATGAAGCAAGGCTGGAAGTGATAGTAGATGATGGGGGTGAGGGAAGGGAGAATAATATAACACAGGAAGAATGAAAGTTGAAGTTCCAAAAGATCTCAATGGGTTGGAAAATTGGCTCAGATCTAAAAAAAAAAAAAAAAAGATGAAATTACTTAGATATAAGCATAAAAGTGTTAGGTTAAAAAAAAAGAGAAAAAAACCAATTTCACATACACAAAATGGAGGATATATCCATAGATAGCAATTCATTGGAAGAAGATTTCATTGTTTTAATGAACTACAAGCTTAATCTCAGTCAAATGTATATTAACATAGTCAAGGAAGATAGTTGGAACTTAGATTTCATTAAAAGGAGCACAATATTTATAAGTAGGAGGAAATGATAGTCCTGCTTTATTCTCTCTAAGAAAGATGACATTTGTAAAACTGAGTTCAGTCCAGAGTATCCCATTTTAGCCAGGGCATTAATAAGCTAGAGAATGTCCGGAGTAGCGGTTCTCAACATGTGGTTTATGTTCAGTTTGTAACAATGAAAATACATCCTGCATATCAGATAGATTCATAACAGTAGCAAAGTTAAAGTTATGAAGTAGCAACAAAAATAATTTTATGGTTGGGGCGTCACCACAACATGAGGAACTGTATTAAAGGATCGCAGCATTAGGAAGGTTGAGAACCACTGGTCCAGAGAATGGCAAACGAGATGAGTCTCAAGATATGAGAATCCTCTGAAAGAAATGAAGCTCTTTAGCCTGCAGAAGACTTTAGAAGAGGGTGGGACATGATAATGACTTAGACTTTTCTGCTTGGTAAGAAAGAACTAGGAATAAAGGGTGGAAGTTGAAAAGGGGTAAATTGGTCTGTTGCTGAAGGTAGTGAGTTCTCTCTATTGCAATTGTTTAGCTGAGGCTGTAAATTCATGGTAAGTAGGTTATAGAGCAGAGGTATCACACATGCAGCCAGTGGTCCCAGGAGCAACATTATCATGTGCAGCTGAAGCTAGATTAAAATACAATTGGGAAATATCTAAGAAAATAAATAATAATAATACAATAAAACATAGATAATGTAAATATGTGGTTTTCTAAGCCTGAAAGGATCCTTATTTATGATTCAATGACCTTTGTATCTATTTTATTTTCACCCCACTATTGTAGTGTGAATTTTGTTTGGGTGAGTTGGACTAGGTGGCCTCTGAGCCCCTTAAACAGTTCTGAAATTCTGGGATTTTATGATTCCATTTATCAGAATAATAACCTATTTTGAAGCTCTACAGTTTCCATATTTACTTTATTTCACACTCATATATTTACAGGTAGAATTCACCTTCAAAGTCATCTAGTCCAAATCTTCATTTAAAAAAATGAGAAACTATATTCAAGAGAAGTGAAAAGATTTTCATAATATCATATAGGTAGTAATGATTCAAGCCCAGATTCTTTGAATCCAAATCCATTAGTCTTTCTGAGGTAAGTCTACTTGGCAGTACACTTTCCAGGGTACACATTGATAACAAAGTTGATGCAAGCATTGCCAGAGCTAGCTCAGTGTGTGGGAGGCTCCAATGGAAAATGTGGGAGAGAAGGAAGAGATATTAGATTGCCAACCAAACTGAAGGACTACAGAACCATGCTGACCTTATTGCTGTATGCCTGTGAAATATGGACAATACACCAAAACCAGGAGAGGAAACTGAATTGCTTTCATTTGAATTGTCTTAGGAAGATGCTGAAAATCACTTGGCAGGATAAGGTGCCTGACATGAAGTCCTTTCTTCAGAATTTATTTATTTATTTATTTTTAGTGTTCAACATTCATTTCCATGAGATTTTGAGTTTCAAATTTTCTTCCCCTCTCTCCCCTCCCCCTTCCCCAAGGTGGCAAGCATACTGATTACCCCTTCCCCAAGTCTGCCCTCTCTTGTATCCCCTTACACCCCTTACCTCTTACTTTGTTGTAGGGAAAGATGGATTTATATACCCCATTGCCTGTATATCTTATTTCCTGGTTGCATGTAACAACAATTTTTTAACATTCGTTTTAAACACTTTGAGTTCCAGATTCTCTCCCTTCTTCCCTCTTTACCCACCCTCACAGGGAAGACAAAACAATTCAATATGGGTTGTACATGTGCAGTTATGTAAAACATTTCCATAGAACTCATATTGTGAAAGACTAACTATATTTCCCTCCATCCTATCCCCCCCCATTTATTCTATTTTCTCCTTTGACCCTGCCCCTGTTCAAAAGTATTTGCTTCTGACTATCCCCTCCCACAATCTGTCCTCCCTTCTATTATCCCCCATCTCTTGTCCTCTTCTCCCTAACTTTCCTATAGGGAAAGATACCCAATTGAGTGTGTATGTTATTCCCTCCTTAAGCCAAATCCAATGAGAGTAAGGTTGACCCATTCCTTTTCACCTTCCTGCTCTTCTCCTCCATTGTAATAGTTTTCTCTTGCCTCTTTCATGTGAGATAATTTACCCTATTCTATTTCTCCCTTTCTCTTTCTCCCAATATATTCCTCTCTCACCTATTAATTTTATTTTTAGATACTATCCCTTCATATTCAACTCCCCCTGTGTCCTCTGTCTATGTACACACACACACACACACACCTATACATACATACATATTTATATATGTATATATACATATATTTCAGGAGGTCCTTTCTCAAATCAAACTGCCAGGCATTCAAACACTACTGCAGAGAATGCAACTCTGATGGACTGGCCACATTGTTTGAATGTCAAATGTACGTTTACCTAAAAGTCAAGTGCTTATATGGTGGTATGAAGAAGCAATACAGGGACATTCTCAAGGTCTCTCTGAGAACTTTGGAATTGTTTGCATGACATGAGAAGTGCTAACAAAGGACCACCCAGAATGGCATACCACATCAAAGAAGGTGCTCTGTTCTATGAGCAAAGTAGAATTGAAGTAGCTCAAAAGAAATGTGTGATGTACAGATTTAGAGAAACCCACCCAAATGTTCATATGGACTATTGAGCCTGACCTGTGGTAGAGCATTCCAAGTTCTAATTGATCTGATCAGCCGTAGGCAGAAGCATTGCATAGTGATGTCATTTTGAGCCTCTTTAAGAATGAATGACAACAACCAAACAAGCAACCATTGCCTCCTCTTCTACCAAAGCTTTATGTGTTTTTTGGTTTTTTTTTTTTGTAGATTCTTTTGCTGTTTCTCAGAAAGGAACCTTAGAAATGTCCTGGTCAGATCATAGATAACCTGCTTTGGTAAGGGAAATTCTTAATATCAAAGAAATCATAGATTCAGTTCTTCTTCTCATTCCTATTAGATTAACATTTTAAAAATGTGATTTCAAGGAATCCCAGCTCTGTCACTGCTAATTTTGCAATTGGTTGTTGAAACTCTTACATTCTTAATTTTCTTATTTGTGAAATTGAGACAAATGAGACTCTATTTCATAGCATTGTTCCAAGAACCAAATGGACATTGTAAAACCGTTTGCCATATAGGGTTTTATTGTTGAGACAAAACTAGATCTGTAGTCTTGGAAAACACATCTAAGTAGGTGGAGTGATGGTCTTTTAGCGTCCTCTGATGTTTGATTCAACAAACACTTATTGTAAACTTATAATGAGAATGCTAGATGCTGGCGGTACAAAGGAAAAATGAAACAGTTCTTGTTCTTATGGAATAGAGAGTATGATGTAAAGCAGGATGGGGCACACAATAGCTATGCCAAAATGAAGAGTACAAGGGGATTTGAGGAGGGAGATAACACTAACTAAACTGCAAAGGATAAAGGATGTGAAATTATGGATGGTTTGTAATTGACAACAATGGAAATACATTGATTTTGTTTTTGTTTTTGTTTTATCTGACTCTTTGTGACCCCATTTGGGATTTTCTTGGCAAAGATACTGGGGTGGTTTGTCATTTCCTTCTCCAGCTCATTTTGTAGATGAAGAAACTGAGGGAAGTAAGGTTAAATGATTTGGCCAGGCTCACGCATAAGTCTTCCTGACTCCAGGCTTGATTCTTTATTCACTATTTCACTAGCTGCCTACCCACATAAGATCACTGAAATATTGAACTAAGGCAACAGGCAAAGGTGCCTCTGAGGACTTTTGGAGGGGGGAGTGACAGGGTAGTTTTTGTATATATTTTTCCATTTGACCAATTATGCTTTTCAAGAAATTCTTCTCATTGGATTTTTGTACCTCCTTTACAGGGACCTTAGTAATCTCCTTCTGACCCTTACAGTAGATCCCCTTATAGTCTATGGGCTGAGAACTCGGGAAGCAGTCCCTTCTGCTGCTGATTCAGTAGCTCCAAAGACCTCCTTCTGATTTGCTGGGGCCCAGTCTGCACTAGACTATGCTCCTCTCTCACCCAGGTGTGATAGACCTTTTCTGCTGACCTTCTAAGTTGTCTTTGGCTGGAAAAATTGTTTCACCCTGTCCTTTTATGGATTCTGCTGCTCCAAAATTTATTTTGAGGCCTTATTTTTTCAGATGGAAATTTGAGAGAGCTCAGGCAAATCCCTTCCTTTTCTCAGCCATCTTGGATCTGCCACTGATATGATCATTTTCACACCTTAGGAAGAATACTTTGACAAGTATGTCAAGGAAGAGAATAAAGAGCTCTGACCCTATGGAATCTTCATGTCTTTCCATCCAAAGAATGGATGCTATTTGAAGGCAGGAGATTTTCTTTGTATTTTAATCTTTCTTTGCAAAGCATCTGGCCCAGTGCTTATAAAAAGAGAGAAGTAATAAATTCTTGATGGGTTAATTACATCATGAATTCTTTTTTTTTTTTTTGAGAAAAGATTTGGCAAGTGATTGATATATGGTAAGCACTGAATAGTGTCATAAAATTCAGTTAATTATATTTTACCATGTAGGAAATAACTCATTATTGAGGAGGGTCATTCTTGAATCAACTACATCAGTTCAGTCTGATTTAGGATTAGTAATGAGAGAAGGCAACACCTATTGTGAAGGTATCAAGGTATTTAGTTATAAAGTATTTGAAGAAACAGATGATACCAAAGACAGTTACAAATGTAAAAATTCTTGAACTTCAGTATTATTTACCCTCCCCACCAAAAATTTACTGGTAGAACATCAACAACTACCAACTGAGGCAGCCAAGAAACACAATGATTAGAGTGCTGGATGGAGAGTCAGGAAAATCACTCAAATTCCACCTGTAATAAAGCGGGAAGCAGAGACTGAGTGACAGAAAACTTTTTCCAAAAAGAAATTTGCTCATTCTACTCCTAATCAGGTTTCGTATTACTTTATTGAAGGCTTGATTAATTACTATCTAATGAACAAAGACTTGTTATTAATTGTCTTGTGATACTTTGTCATCTTTTCTTATCCTAGACCATTAGTTTATTATCCTGGGAGTGGATTCCTGCCAAAATCAATGTCATTTCTGTAGCGGATCAGCAAGTAGGGCCTTGGCCCATATTTGGCAGCACTGGGAGAACTGCTGTCTTTGTTTAAAGGATGCCTTTTCCAGATGTTGCCGTTTGTCCTTACTACTGGCTCACAGACTTTTTCTAAAATCAGGCATCTCGATTATTAGTTCCAGTTATTCCTGGACCAAAAATTTCTCAAAGCTTATTACTCTTCACTGTCGACTTTACTGCGCGTTTGATGAGTTCTGCTTCTGGTGTGTGGCTTCTTCACATTCTAACCTGCTTCATCGTTTTCTTGTAACCACATCATTATTTCAGTATTCCATGTTGAAACTTTCCAGATCCTTGTTTAAAATTCTAAGATATTTGTTGGTGGTGAGAGATAATATCCTGGTGGTCAACTTGTGGAAATCCATTTTATTTTTTAGGATTAGGTTATTTTCATGGAATAATGGATAGAGAACATGAGCAACTGGGTCCAAATGTAGCCCCTGATATAAGTTTTTGTTGTTGTTCAGTCATTCAGTCGTGTCCAATAGTTTGTGATTTTGTGGAACGTAGAGTGGAAAAACTGTTCGTGGGGATTTCTTGGCAAAGGTACTGGAGTGGTTTGCCATTTCCTTCTCCAATGGATTAAAGCAAACAGGGGTTAAGTGACTTGCCCAGGGTCACATAGCTAGTAAATATCTGAGTCCAGATTTGAATTCAGATCATCCTGACTCCAAGCTCAGCACTCTATCCACTGAACTACCTCTCTTTGTTCACACACTCACACACACACATTATACACACAAAGAGACACACAGACATGTGCGAGTGTATAAAGAGAAATCTGTGCTCACAGATACATACATACATGCATGCACATATGTATATATACACATATCTGTATGTATATACACATGTATGTAGATAAGTTGCTCCATCATTTTCAGTCATATTTGACTCTTTGTTATCCTATTTGGGATTTTCTTAGAAAGATAGTGGAATAATTTACCATTTCATTCTCCAGATCATTTTACAGATGAGGAAAATGAAGTAAATAGGGTTAAGTGACTTCTCCAGGGTCACACAGCTAATGAGTATTTGAGGCCCGATTTGAAATCCAGGAAATGAGTCTTTCTGACTCCAGCCCTGGCACTCTATCCACTGTGCCAACAAGTTAGTTTATATATAGATATAGATATCAATATATCAGTATAAAAGTATGTGTGTATTTGTGTATAGATATCTAAAATGAATGAATAAATAAATGAGTGAATAAACAAGGGAATAAACATATAAATAAGTACATGTAGATGTAGACATCACTGTATTAGTATATATATATGTACATGTATATGCATGTCTAAGCTTAGTGGTTCAATGAACAGAACATTATATATGTGTTTATGTAGATATAGATACCAATAGGTATATGCATGTGTATATATAATGCTGGCATAAACACGCATGTACACATACATGCACACATACACACTCATAGATACACACATACATATAAACATATATCTACTGATACATTGGTATGCAGATCTAAAATACATGTTTATTAATTCTGTCAGTTATTTATGTATGTCTGTCTATCTATCTACCCATCCATCCATCCATCCATCTATCCATCTATCCATCCATCTATCCATCCATCCGTCCATCCATCTGTCCATCTATCCATCCATCCATCCATCCATCCATCCATCCATCCATCCATCCATCCATTCATCCTTCTTTCCATCCATCCATCCATCCATCTATCTATCTATCTATCTATCTATCTATCTATCTATCTATCCATCTATATGTTTATATCTCTACTCAGGCTATGTGGCCTGAACAATTCACTTAACCTCTTGGTATTCTAGTCAATTCCTTAAGATGAGAATCTGCAGAGAATCTACAAACTTGTATTGATAGAGGGAAGTTTGTGACTCAGGAATTTGCAATACTAAATGGAAGATGCCGTCTCTATCCTTTTGTATCAGTGAATCAAGTAAACAAACATTTTTGAAGTCACTGCTGCATGAATAATACTGAAGGGGAGATATAAAGCTTAGATAAATGAGGGCTCCTGCTTTCTGGTGACTTATAGTGGAATAGAGGAGAAGATACAAACACAAATAAGTACAGCATTACACCATAAGGTGTATCAGACTGTTGTAAAATGAGATTCTTTGTGAGGTCTAAGGGAGAAGATCAGCACTGACCAGAGACATCAAAGAAATCATGGAAGAACTAGTGTCTGGATCTTTAGAGAAGATGTAGGATTTCCCAAGTGCAGAGGACAAAGTAGGACATTCCAGGGATCAGCAACTGTACAAACAAAAGTATAGTGGTAGGAGGGAGTAGCTTGGATTTTGGGGATGGAGGAGCAGAGAGTAGCCTCTGAAAACCTCATCCTTCCCTGCAGTCATGGTTGATGAGAATATAGGAAATTGGAAATTTCATGATATAAACATTGGGTACAATGTTATTACCTCTCTGTGTGCAGTCCAGGGAGGAAATGGGTCACCTCATGCTCTTAGCTCTACTCATATTTATTCATCCTTACAAGAACCCATGTAAAATAAATACCTCTTCTAACCACATATTCTTTCAACATTGAATATTTACATCTTTTGACACTTTTTGCCAATTTTCTGGGTGTGTGGTGAAATATTAGAGCTTTTATGAATTGCATTTGGTTTATTATTGCCATTAAAGATTTTCCAACAGAAGCATAGCCTGACTATGTCTATGTGTAATAATTTATCTTGGCAACTGTATGAAGGATGAGGTACAGAAGGGAGAAAATGCCAGTGGAAGAACCTATCGAGGATGTTGTTGCATTAGTCTAGGTGGGGTTTAATTAGGATCCATACTGCAATAGTCAAGGTAGGAGAAGAGAAGAGCAGAGAGATATAAGAAATATTACAGGTTTGCAATCAGCGTGTCTTTGTAACTAAAGAGAGAGGAGCATTATGAATTGGAGATTATCCCAAGTTTAAAAATGTAGAAGAAAGGGTGAAGGGTGCTGTCACAGCTAGAAGCAGAAAAGTTGGAGAAAAGACCTTAGGTTTGGACATGTTGGCTTTTAAGATCTGGCAGGACATCCAGATAGAGAGATATCCTCAAGGCAATTGGAGCTTGGAAGGATAATCAGGACTGGAGACAAACCCCTTTCCATCTCGGGGTCTCAGTGTCCTCATACATAAAATGAAAAGATTAAGCTAAATGATGGTAAGAGCCTTATTCTGTTCTGTGATCCCATAATTATTAGTTCCTAGACAAGGGTTATTAACCTGAGATCTGTGAACTTGTATTTTTTAAGAAAAATATTTTTATGCCTGTATTTTAAAATAATGAGTTTCTTTCGTGATCCTTATATTTTATGCATTTATATACATGATTCTGAGAAGGGGTCATAGACTTTGCCAGACTACCAAAGGGATCCAGGACAGAAAAAAAGGCTAACAATTCAGGCCCTAGGAACATCTTTATTCAGGAACAGCCTAACATAGTCATGGAAACATATGATCTTATGTAATTCAAAGAACTGTAGAATATGAGAGGCAGGGATGTAAGCTGTATTAGGCAAAGTCTAACTTCTAGGAATAAGGGAATTCTTGATCCTGCTATTTGCTTAATCCCACTTCACTACTAAGAACACGTCTATAATAATATGTTCAGTTCTAGACACCACATTTAAGGAAATCCTTATAATAGAGTCAATCTAGAGGAAGGCAATCAGAATAGTGAAGGGCCTCAAGTGTACTACATATGAAGAGGGAAGAGCAGGGCTATAGCTCTAAGTTTCTTGTCCCTAGAAGTGGTGCTAAGAAAATAACTTAGCTGCTCACCTTCTAGCAGACCTAGAAACTATCCAAAGAGGTGAGATAGGGACGTCATAGTATAAGAACAGAGGGCACAGGAATAGAGGTTCATTAGACATCAGAATTTATGTAAGGAAGTATGGAAGTTAAGACATTAAGAGCTATTTAAGGAAGAGAAAACAGAGAAGACTTTGGAGACATCCAAGGGACTTAGGACGACCTTAGTACTTGGATACCTGTTCAGCTCCCTCTGCGGTGATTCACAAAAGAAAAAAGATGGGGGTGCTTGCTTCGGCAGCACATATACTAAAATTGGAACGATACAGAGAAGATTAGCATGGCCCCTGCGCAAGGATGACACGCAAATTCGTGAAGCGTTCCATATTTTTTACACATGCAAACAAGCACATATCTGAGTATATGAATAAATGAATTCATAGAGGCC
>JAQQSV010005267.1:0-14593 GCA_028646515.1 Pseudochirops corinnae | reverse complement strand
CTTTGTAACAAAGTTTACAAAGTTGTGATTAGTATTCTGCTTTTTAAGCTTGGTGTTATTTTGTATAATTATTTCCCACATTTTTGTATGTTCTTTTTGGGGGGGGCATGTAACTTTTATTTTTTAAATGCTGTTAATAGGTAGTCAAGCAGGTACCTTAGTCAAGTCAGATATGAAAGTAAAAATAAGCACTAAGCAAATAATCTTGGATTCCACTAAAAATTAGCCAGTTTACATGTTAGCTTTCTTTTCTTTTTTCTTTTTTGTTTAGTATTTTATTTTTCACCAATAAGATGTAAAGACAATTTTTAACATTTGTTTTTAAATTTTTGTGTTCCAAATTTTCTTCCTCTCTCCTTACCCCCCTCATATTTCTGTATATTCTTAACATTTTTCATTCTTTATGGTGATAGAGTACTCCAGCATTATTGAATTCATTCTTTGTAGTGGGTTATTATGTAGTTTAACACATTGTTACTTTGTAATAACATGATTTTACAAATAACCTAATGCTATAGGACTGGGGAGAATGTTGACTAGGCTTTTGACAGTAGGTTTTGATGTTTAGAGGTTAGAACTTTGTTTTTTCTTAGTTGCTTTTTCAATTCAGTTCTTGAAGGGTTTTTTTTTTTCCTTTTTTGGTATTCTGAAATTTTCTCAGCTTCTTACACATGATTTTTCTTTCAGTTTTCTCATTTTGGAAACACATATTTGTCTTTTTTTTTTTTTTAATTTCTTCCTATTTGATGTCTGCTACTCTTTTTTCTTTTCTGACTCTAGATTAATTATGTGCTCTGCAGATTAGTACCAGTTACTAGTCACATGGCCCAAATCTTTCTTTCCTTAAACATATCCCCATTTCGCAAGGAGTACTAAAATGGAACAGGAGTCCCTTCTTCCTGTTTGGGTGAGCTTGGTTTCAGTCAGATCTCTCTGCCTTTCCCATCTTCAGATTGGATGCCTTTAGCTGAGTGTGTAGGAGATGACAAAGCCTGGTTTTAAAACCTGTTTAGACTCACTCCAGGCCATGTAGTAAGGGGCACCTCTCCATGCTTAGGATGGAGAATTGGTGCTTCTAGAATTAGGCCTTAGACAATTATTTCTTGCTGTGGGGATTGGAAGGGGGAGAAGAAAACATCTAAGCTCTTTGTTAATTTCCCTCATTTATCACATTAACCCCTTCACTGTTCCTCTCATCTCTGCAATTAATGAGGCATTTTCTGTGGCATCTGTTTCCTCAACTGTTCCTGGGATCTCCTCTTCAGTGAGAGTTCCCTTTTAATGACTTCACTTTAGGACAACCTCCCACCCCCAGATTTTCCCTTTGTAAAGGGTTTTGGTGTTGGACAACAGTCCAATGGAGCAGTCTACTTTAGGTTTCATTTCCTAATCCTAGCAATGGAGCAATCTCTTAATAACTCAACTGAAAGATAGCTCTTAAGTTCAGAGTGAATCAGTCCTCACTTGTGTTGCTTGTGGTCCTAAATCAGCCTTTTGCATCCACTCCCCCTTCCAATATTGTACATGTGTTTCCCCCTCCTAGAAAATCATTTCTGGGACTAACTTGGCACATGGTCATAAAGAGAAGGGCCTATTGAGGGGCAGGGATGGGACAAATAGTCCCTGTTCTTGAATTTAAATAGCTGATCCTGTCACTGTCTGAACTCCTCTTTCTGTGGTGACAGGAAACAGCAGGAGATGTTACTGCAGCCAGGGGTATTCCTCCAGCTTTGTCATTTGGGTGACCAGATTTCAGAAATAAAAAAAAGGAGTCTCAGACCACAGCAAGATCCAGTTGGCATAGAATGAAAACAAGGCTGGCAAAGCAGTTCTCCCAGAGGCAAAACATCTAGTGGGTTCCTTTCTTGAAACCTGACAGTTCTGGTTTCTGTTTGTCCTTCCTCCCTACCCCCCAACCCCTACCCTCTATCTCTGGGTGAGGCTCTGAAGTATTGTTGTCTCCTCTGTTTTGGGGGCCGCTCTACCTTCACTTCCCTTCCTTGTCTTAGGTCATCCCTACCTTAGTTTTTCTTTTCTTAACCATACCCCTTCATTTTTCCTTCCCAACTGTCAGAGAAGCTTCCAGAACTTTTGGTTGGGATAATCTCTCTCTTATGCCCCTCCCCCATCCTTCTGTGGCCTTCTGTTGGTCTTGCCAGTGAGTTTCATCTCACCTGCCAAAAGAAGGGCTCCTTGGAACAGGGAGAGGAATATAGGGATCTTCTAAGGCCTGTGCACTAATAAGCACAGGTTTTTTTTTTCTTGCTTGCTTTGGACAAAACAGGGATCTTTTTGCGGACCAGATTTTTCCCATGAAGGACCTCCCCCATGTCTCTAATTCTTGTTTCTTAAAGAAACACATTAGGCTGACTGTAGCTTTGGAGAGGCCAGTGACATGGATCAGAAATCATTGTCAGCTATCCCTCTGGGGCTGATCCTTTGGGTCTCAGTGTAGATGAACAGGGACAACACATGTCTCAGGATACACACACACACGATGTGTGTGTGTGTATGTGTGTGTGTATGTGTGTGTATGGAGAGAGAGAGAGAGAGAGAGAGAGAGAGAGATCTTTAATTCCCCTTCCACAGATCTAGCCTTGGGGAATGGACCAGAACATGGAGAAAGACACTGCTAACTCCAAAAGCAACTCTTTGTTGTCAAAACAAGGAGTATGTGTGTGTCAGAGAGGAATATGGGTGGCCACCAGATCAGAAGAGAACTTACTTTCTTGGCTTTTCATTATGGAAATTATCTGAGTAGGTTTCTACTGCACAGTGCGTGGTTTGCACTGAGCTGAAAGGACAAATGGGAGTGGGAGCTGAGATTTGTTCACTTGGGAATAAAATTTTCCCCTGTGCTAATGTTGCTGCAACCCATCCTCCTGCCTACATTCTCCACAAACTCCATGCTTTTGGGATGTGTGATCTCAGTTCCCCTGGCTTTCCTAAAGTTGGCTTCTGGGGCTTCTTAGCTATAGTCTCTGGTCCAAATGCGAAATAATTCTGTGCATGTGTGCTCTCATATGCATGTGCATATGCACGTGTGTGTATGTAAGGTATATGTACTCTCAAATGGATCTGTAACTTCATTGATTCAGGGGTTCCCTCCAATTATAGAGGGGAGACCCCATTACTACCTGCCTATCCTAGGTGACTCTTGTCCATGCCTTCCTAAACTTTTATTACAGGTCATCCATCAAATGTGCTTGAAACTCCCTTCTATTTCTTCTCACTTCACGAGAATGCCATAGTAGTGCCCTAGCCATCCACTTGGCATCTCTCACTCTTACCAGGTAACCAGATCACCTTCTCCTGTTATACAATTCACACAGTGTGTATGTATGGTAAAGTTTATAAACCATTGACCAAGAGCACTGTTTAAAATTAGTCATGTTTCACCCTGATCTTGGCTGTTATGTGGTTCAGTGTATAGAGTGTGCTGGACTTGGAGTCAGAAAGATTTGTGTTCAAATCCTGCCTCAGATACTTAGTAGTGGTATAACCTTGAGCAAGTCATTTAAACTGCTCTCAGCCTCAGTTTCCTCATCTGTAAAATGGATATACTAATTGTGCCTACCTTACAGTTGCTGTGAAAATCAAATAGCATAACAGGTAAAGTGATCTGCTGACCTTAAAGTGCTGTACTAGGTGCTAGCTAACCAGGAGGGCTTTTCCTTTTCCGAAAGTAAAAACAAACTAATCCAGGTGGTCTGTGAGGAAAAAGGGGAGGATGGAATGGGAGGAGGCAATGCATTGATGTGAGAAAGCAGCTTAATTGGGAGAAGACAATAGGAAATGCAAATGAATTGAAGGGAGGTGGTCTTTGACTAGGTTTCCTTCCCTTGGCTTGAGAACTTTTCTAATGGGAGTAATGATTGATAGGTAGGTAGATGCTAGTTTGTAATCATTATCTTGTAGCAAGAGCTATCCCTCACACATAGCATGGGGTTGTTGTTGTGTGGCTCAAGGGGAGGCAGAATAGACTACTCTAGCCTCTAATCTCCCTGCCCTTCTCCAAGGTAGACTGATTCCCACCAGGAAAGGAAATAGGAGATTGGGGCCAGGAGCTGAGCCACTCTGCTTTCCTCAGGGAGAAGGCCTGCTGGGCTAGACTTGTCTGCTCCCTCGAATACTATTGGTAGAAATCTACAAACTAGCAATAGTCATGTCTTCCCATCTGGGGCTATGATAATAATCTAGTTAGGCTTCTTTTTCTCTGAATTGTTGCAAAGGCTTCACTGCATTTATTGTTGTTGCTGCTGTCAATCTGTATTAATGAAAGAAGAGCTCACCACAAAGTCACAGGTGCAGTGGGTAGAGTACAGGGCATCGTGTCAGAAAGACTCATCTTCCTGAGTTCAAGTCTGTCCTCAGACACTTACTAGCAGTGTGACCTGGGGCAAGTCACTTAACTCTTTTTGCCTCAGTTTCCTCATCTATAAAATGAGCTGGAGAAGGAAATGGCAAACCACTATAGGATCTTTGCCAAGAAAACCCACATGGGGTGACTGGAAATTGAACAACAAGAAGAAGCATTAATAACTTAATTCTATGAACTGTTGTCTGTTTTTCCATCAGTAGTTCTCATAGGTGCCACCATTTACCAGTTTCTACTCTGTCACTTTCTATCTGTTATTATAAATGATTGCAGTGAAGGTCTGTGAAGGTATATGCAGAGGTAGAAAAATTTGGATCCCTCCCCTTGCAAATAAATAAGAGAATGTTTTTCTCCCTATGGGAGCCTAGATGATATCTTGTATGTTGTGCCCTGGGGATACAGTGGGAAGGTCAGGATCAGTAACAGTAAAGATTTTGAATTGCATTATTAATAATTAATGATTTATCAAAGTGTATGTGGATACTCTTTTTTTTTTTCCTGCTATGCTTTAGGGAAGTGGGAAATAGACATCAGTGAGGTCTTGGGAGTGGGGAAATATGTCGGCAGGGTAATTTTCTGACGAGCAAATGTCTGAGTCGACTGCTACATGAGGTTCTGTGGACCAGTTTGCCTTTTCTGGTTATTCTAGATCAGGATCTGCCAGTATGTCAGATACAGTCTTTTTTTTTTTTTTAATGGATATTAAAGCAATGTGACTTTGGCTAACATTCAAAGAAGAAAGATATTTCTTGGCTATTTTCTTTATTCTTGACATCATGATTCCTTCTACTTACTATTAACCTTGAGCAGGTTACTCTTATGTTCTTTGCCTTAGTTAATTTACCTGATGGTTTTGTTCTGGGTTTTCTTCTCTTTTCCCTCTATACTATTTCATTTGCTGATCTCATCATTTCCCGTGGATTTAATTACCATCTTTATGCTGATGATTCTCAAATCTACCTTTCCTACCTCAGTCTCTTTGCTGACCTCCCATCTCGCATCTCCAACTGTCTTTCAGGTATCTTGAAGTGGATGTCCACTAGACATCTTAAACTTAATATATCCAAAACACGACTCATCAATCTTCCCCCCAGAATTTGTCTCCCTTTCCTTCCTTTTCTATTACTGCAGAGGGCAACACTATCCTCCCAGGTTCGTAACCTAGGAGTCATCTGGGATTCCTCACTGCATCTCACCCTCATGTCTAAGGCTTGCCAATTTCATCTATTCAACATTGCCCCAAAACACTCCCTTCTCTCCTCTGACTCTACCAGTCTAGTTTTGGCCCTCTTCTCCTAAAGCCTTGATTACTTGCAATAGCCTGCTGATGAGTCGGCTTGCCTCAGTTCTCATTCCAATCCATTCTCCATTTAGCTACTAAAGTGATTTTTTATAAAACACAAGTCTAAATATGTCATCCCATCCCCTCCCTTTATTCAGTAAACTCCAGTGTCTCCCCATGGCCTCCAGAAGCAAATACAAAATACTCTGACATTCAAAGTCCTTCCTAACTTAGCCCCTGCCTGCCTTTCCAGGCTTCTTATATCTTACTCCCCAATCTGTACTCTTCAATCTAGTGACCCGGTCAGAAGACATTCTATCTTTTGACTCTGGGCATTTTCTCTGACTGTCCACCATTCCTGGAATGTTCTCCCTCCTCCACTCTAACTACTGACCTCCTCAGCTTCCTTTAAGTCCCAACTAAAATCCCACCTCCTATAGGAAGCCCTTCCCAACGTTTCTTAATTCTGGTGCCTTCCCTCTGTAGATTACCTCCAATCTATCCTAGATATATCTTGATTGTATATATTTTCTTCCCCATTAGATTGTAAGTTTCTTGAGAGCAGGGACTGTCTTTTGCCTCTTTTTGTATCCCAAATGCTTAGCAAAGCACCTAGCACAAAGTAGCAGCTTGTAAATAAATGCTTATTGAACCATTTAATTGAACTGAATTGAGATTATATCCTTCTGAGGATGGCATTGAAGCATCTGGGAAAGGGACAGCATTTTGAGTTGGTTGAAGGGGCAGTATTATAATGGGATTCTAGGATCATCACAGTTAGGTGGCATGGTGGATAGAGTACCAGAGTTGGAGCCAGGAAGACTAGAGTTCAAATTCTTCCTCAGATGCTTACTATCTGTGCCACCCTCAGCAAGTCACTTAACAACTTCGAACCTCAGGTTCCTCATCTATAAAATAGGTGGTGGACCTCTAGGATCTCTTTTAGCTTCAAAACTATGATTCATGATCCTCTCATCCATGATATTTCTTTCCGAATTCAGTATAATCCATATATCATAGGTTTGCTTCTGACATTTGGAACTCTTTCACATCTCTGGTTCAGTATTCTTACTCAGATGGAACCTGGGAATATCAGTGTCTCACCTTCCCCAAGAGTAGCCATTAGTTCCTTTTACAAGCATTCAGGCTCACAAGGCTCAAATGTAAAATAGTTCCAATTGTGAACTAGTGGATGGAAGACTGATGGTGAAATACACTTCTGTCCTGTTGATAGTGAACCCTCATTGCAGAATATAATATATACTGATAGAAATAGTAACTGTGTCTGTGATTTTACTTAATTGTTTTTATTGTAAGAGAGGGCTCTATGTGGGTGGAGGTTATTGGGATGTAACTGTGGTGTGAAAATAGCATCAATAAAACATTTTTAAAATGAATGAACAAGGAGAGGATTCACATCTAAGTCCAGAGAAAGTGAAGAATTCCTTCTTTTATTCTTCAAACTGATTCTATCTGAGCAGGGTTACTGAGAGTTAGCCTTTTTGGCTTCTTTTCTCCCCCAGCACTTGGGTAGTGTGCATATCTTGTCCAGATCTGAATGACCTCAGAGTTCAGAGGAGTACCCTTCCTCTTATACTGCTTCTCCCTCTATTCTGTATCCTTCCCCAGGGCATCTGGGCTCAGTTATTCAAATCAACCTATGGTTGCTTCATTAAAGATCTACAAAAGAGAGGGAGGAGGGCTTGAGCAAACTGTTCCTACTTGGACTGGTCCTGTGATTTTTATAGACATAGGATTATATATTTAGAGCTGACAGAGACTTAGAGATTTTTCTACCTACTCTAAGACTCATTTTAAAGATGAGGAAACTGAGAGTCAGGGAGTTTAAATAACTTGCTTGAGGTCACCCATGTAGGAAGTGGCAGAGCTGAGATTTAAATCTAGCGGTACTCTGACTCATATCCAATACTTCATTCACTTAACCTTTTTGTGTGTCATAAACTTCCCTGGTAATTTGGTAAAGTGCATGAACCCTTTCTCAGAATAATGTTTGTTAAAACGCATAAAATAAAATACATAGAATTACAAAGGAAACCAATTATATTGAAACATAGTTGTCAAAAGATTTAAAAAGAAAATAAATTTATGAGTTATTAAACTGCCTATACTCTTTGACCCAGCAATACCACTACTACTATAACAGCTCTCTTTGTGGTGGCAAAGAACTCAAAACTGCAGGGATGCCTGTCAATTAGAGAATGGCTGAACAAATTGTGGTATATGATTGTGATGGAATACTACTGTGCTATAAGAAATAATGAGCTCCATGATCTTAAGAAAGCATGAATAGATTTGAGAGATATAATGAAGAGGCAATGAGCAGAATCAAGAGAATGTTGTATACAGTGACAGCAATATTGTTTTTAGAACAACTTTGAGGGACAGCTAGGTGTTAAAGTGAATAGAGCACTGGCCCTGGAGTCAGGAGTTCCAGTCAGGCCTCAGACACTTAATAGCTATATGACCCTGGATAAATCACTTAACCCCAATTACCAAAAAGCAAAAGCAAAAATTGAAACAACAAAAAAGAACACTTTGAGCAACTAAGTCATTTTGACTATTATATATAGCCAATTAACTAGAAGGGATATATAAAGGAAGATGCTATCTGCATCCAGAGAAAGAACTGAATAGAAATATGTATAGAATGGTTTTATATATAATATACATATATACACACATATATTTATATACATATGTGTATGTGTGAGTCTAATGGTAGCCTGGGGGAGGGAGAAGAGAAGAAAAAAGGAAAAAAAAACTTTATTATATGTTTAAAAGAAATGGCAATTTGCACGTAATAGACTTGCAGTTTCATGTGCAATCATCTTTTATTCCCTATTCTTCTATGTTATAGAAATACTTGTTTTATTTCTTAAGTTCAGAATGAAAGAAATAAAATTTTAAAAAATTATGGACCCAGGATTAAGAATCTCCTAACTACTCTGACTCCTGCTATATTCAGGTAAAGATTTGGGACCTGGGAAAAGGGACCAAGCAAATTCTTCCTTGAAGGTGATGTTATTTGAGTACCCTATTCTAGCATCAAATCAGAAATTGTAGATAAGAGTGACCATAGACAACCTAAGAAGACATGGGATCTTACTTTTTTCTATTGGAATTCAATGGGAGTTATAGGGAAAAAAGGTGTCTGAAGGGAAAGATTGGGAGAATGATGAATAACTGACTAATAAATAGGGAATATCATTTCTAATTATTGGTAGCTGAAATCATGATAGATAGATAGATGGATAGATAGATAGATGATAGATAGATAGATGATAGACAGATAGATGGATGGATAGATAGATAGAGAGATAGATATATGGATAGATAGATAGATAGATGGATAGATGGATAGAAGTAGCTGGCTTTATGATGAAGGAACTTTCTTTTTAATGTCTCTAAAGGACCTTATCTCCAGATGCTGGGAACATAGTGATTAGCTGAAAATGCAAATCGCTTCCTGGGCACTATGAAAGGAAACACAGGTTCCTGCTATTTCTGCCATTTCCCAGATGCAGCTCTGTCCCCAGGAGGTGATTGAGGACATAGGATTTTGTAGTACCAAACCTCAGAGATCCAGAAACTGGGAGTAGAGGTTGGGCTCATCATGTCTTTATTAGTCATTTGGTCCCTAGGATGGCTGGTCAGGGCTCTGGAGATAGGTAAATTAGAAAAGATTTCCATTTCTGGTGATCTTCTGTGGAACCACATGGGGTGATCTTCTGATTGGTAGTAAAATCATCCTCCTTCCCCCCCCATTTGAGAATTAATTATGGGCTAATTCTCTGTATCCCATTTTCCCATTTCTCAGTACCTTACTGATTTTGGGTTTTGTCTTGGGAATTAGCATTCTTAGGTTCATAGCCATGTAGAATTTTTTTTTTCACATCTAATTAACTCAAAAATATTTGTTGAAGACCTACAATTTGTACAACACTGTTCTTGGCATTGTGTTTGTGTGGGTGTGTGTAGTGGGGGCAGAAATTTAAAGCAGACCTGATTTCTGCCTAGAGTTTAGAATCTCATAGAGGAATCAAACTACTCTCTCTCTCTCTCTCTTTCTCTCTCTTGCACGAGGGCGTGCCTCATGGTATAATGGTAGGAGTGATACTTAGACAGAACTCTGAAGACCTACACTCTAGAATCAGCTTGCCCACTAGGCAGGTCACTTCTTCTTTCTGGTCCATAGTTCCCTGATTTGGAAAGTGAAGGAGAGGAATTAGATTCTCTCTAGGTCTCTTGTAGCTCTAAAATTCTATTCCAAATAACTATTACAAATTATACTGTAAAAGTACACTAGAGAACTACAAAATATCCGCTGTTAGTTCTGAAGACGGAAGAGTCACTTTGATGGACTTCTGGGTTCTCACAGATTCTATCGAAGAATCTGCATGACTTGGTGACTCATTGGATAGAAAGGATGAAGGAGAATGATAAGTTACAGATGACTCCTTGAACCTGAGCATGGGCAACTGGGAAAAGAGTGGTGCCATTAATTGACAAAGGTAATAAAGTTGAGCTAGGATCCAGTGGAGATGGGATTGGAGTTGGGAAGAAAGAAGGGAAAGAGGGGAAGATAATGAGTTTGATTTTTAGACCTAGTGAATTTGAAGACATCCGAGTGAAAATGTCCAATATGAGTTGGTAATATAGAGAACTAGTGATGTAGATTTAGGAATCTTTGGCATAGAAATGGTATAGATTCAGAGAAATGGTATTTTGGCATAGGAAAGTAATAATTGAAATTGTAAGAATTGTTAGGCTCTGGAGAGAAATACTCCAGAGAGAAAAAGTCAACAGGTTGAGGACTAACCAAGTCTTTTTTTTTTTAAAGCTTTAATTAATTTTTTTTTTCATTTAACCTCTTCCCTTCTCCTCTCTCCCCTCTCCCCAATGGAAAACAAACAAACAAACAAAAAACATTTCTGCATTGGCAATATGCATATTTTATCACTGGACTTTGAGAATTGTGATTTAGTGGGTTCTTTTATTTTAAATGAGTGGAGGTCAAGGCTACTTCTAGGTAATTCTAAAGAAGTTATTTATACTTTGAGATGAACCAAAATATTTTGAGGTACTTTCATAGCACCATAGATTTAGAGTCTGAATAATAATGAGGAGGAGGAGGAACAAGAGGAGGAGAACTAACATTTATATATTGCACTTTAAGATTTGCAAAACACTGCAAATATCTAACCCAACCCCTTCATATTAAAGCTGAGAAAATAGGCTCTTTGAGGGTATGACTCACCCAAGGGGTCATTTAGGTGATCCTCTAAATCAAAATCTTATCTTCATATGTTGAGTATCTCTTGGACTGAGATGGTTCAATTCCTTTATTTTCTTTTTAAAATTAAATAAAGTTGTAAACTTAAATATTAAAATGAATATCTCCATATACAAAGAACAGGAAAAGAGGATTGCATGTGAACTATAGATCTCTGTTACATATAGTGTTTCTTTTTTCTTAAATAATTTAAAATTGTATTTTTATCATATGAATGCCAAAAAATTGGATAATTACATATAAAAATGGAAGAGTAAAGGATTATATGTGAAACCATGAATCTCCATTGTGTAGAGCTTGCTTTTTTAAAAAGCACATAATAAATTCAATATGTTCCTTGCAAAACTGACCTGCTTGTCTATGTTTCCTTCTGTACTTCCTTCTGTTCTTTTTTGTACATTTAAAAAATATTTCAATGTCCCTCTTTTCTTCCTTTTTTTTTTTTTTTTTGGCAGTCCCGGAGATAGCTCTCCTCTTTTCACCAAATCCTCATGACCTTTCCCAGTTCCCCCTCCCCAGTCAAAAAAGAAAAAAAGCAATCCTTGTAACGAATAAACATGATCAAGCAAAAATAAACACAAATATCTGCCATGTAAAACACCATCTTCTCAATCAGTTCTTCGATTCCATCACTTTTCTTTCCGGAAGTGAGCAGTGTTCTTTGGTTTCAGTTATTGGCAGTACTGGGTGATCAATTGCATTGAGCAATATTCTTAAATCTTTCCGAGTTGTTTGTCTTTACAATTTTATTGTTATCATATAAATTATTCTCCTAGTTCTTTTTAATTCATTCTGTATCAGTTTATGCAAGTATTTCTAGGTTTCTCTAGATTGTCCCTTTTGTCATTTCTTACAATGCAATAATATTCTATTATATTCATAAGCCATAGTTTTTTTCAGCTACTGTCCTATTGATGGACACCTGATTTGTTTTTAGTTCTTTGCTGTAATAAAAAGAGCTGCTGTAAATACTTTTATACTAATGGATCCTTTTCCTCTTTATTTGATCTTTTTGGAGGATAGGGCTATTAGTCATATATCAGAGTTAAAGGGCATGCATAGTTTAATGACTTTCTGGGTATAATTCCACAGTGTTCTTACAAAGTGGTTGGACCAATTCATACCTACCAACTGTGCATTAGTGAGCTTGTTTTCCCAATCAATGCCCTTCCAATAATTGCCATTTTTCTTTTTCATCACCATTACTAAAGTGATGAGTGTGGGGTGAAATCCTAATGTTGTTTTCGTTTGCATTTCTCTAAATATTAGCAATTTTTAGCATTTTTATATGGTTGTCAATATCTTGTATTTCTTTCTTTAATATCTGCTTGTTCATTTCCTTTGACTATTTACAAATTGGACAATAGCTCATCACTAATTAACATTTCTCTTTTTATTTAGAGCTATGTTCTATATTAAATTTAATGTGATAGTATCAACACTTTCCTGCTTTTCTGTATCCTCTTCTAAATTTCCTTTTGCTCTCTTCCGTGTATTTATTGTTTCATTGACATTTTTTTCTTTTTCGTATCTCTATTGCTACTCCCCCTTGTTCTCTGCATTTCCCCTTCTCAGAAAAAAAAATACTTAAAAGTCTGCTTATGTAACAGATGAGAAATTAAAGGAAACAAACTCAGAAAGTTATTTTGATGTGAGTTTCTCTAATTAGTGATTTGGAGCATTTTTATATGGTTCTTGATAGTTTGAATTTTCCTTTTTGAGAATTGCTAGGTCACTAAATTCTAACCATTTATCTATTAGAGAATGGCTCTTGTTCTCATAAATTCTCTGCAATATATTACATATATATGATATTAGTCCTTCATTGAAATTTTTTCCTAGTTCACTGTTTCTCTTTTTTCTAATTGCATTGATTTTGTTTGTTAAAAATCTTTTTCATTTTATGTAATCAGAATTTCCCGTTTTATTTTTTAAGATCATTTTGATCCTTTTTTTGGTCAAAAACTCTTTCCCGTCAACCTCTGGGAAAGATCTCTACTTCCCTTCTTCACTAATCGGTTTATGATATGATCTTTTATGTTCAGACCACATATACTTTTGGGGTTGATTGTGGTGTATGGTATGAGAGAGAGGTTTATTTAAATCTCACTTCTGACAGAATGCTTTTCTAGTTTTCTTAGCAGTTTTTGTCAGAGTGAGTACTTACCCCAGAAATTGAGTTTACTCAACACTCTGCTGCTAAGTTTTCATTGTTCTCAGGTCTATACTATCTTATTTGTTTCATTTATTCAATGACCTGGCCATTTCATTGGTATAGGGAACTCTCAGATGAGGAGAATCCTTTCATCAATGCAGTTCAGCACCTTCTCTGCACTTGCAATTTTAGCGAATTGTCTAGAGCACTGAGAGATCAAGTAAGTTTCCAAGGATCACACAACTGGTGTGTGGCAGAGGCAGCACCTGATTTTGAGGCCAGCTCTCTATCCAGCTAAGTCATTAGCTAGTACTGAATAGTTTTTGATGATTGCTACTTTGTAATTGTAATGCTGTTGAAGATATGGTACTGCTTATTCCTTGCTTTTCAATTGACTCACAGCCACCCACGGTGAGTACATTGATCCATATGTTTGACCTTGATCCTTGAAGCCCATCAAAATATTGGAGTCCAAGGAGCTCCAGTGCCTGTCTCCCTGGACGCCAAAGCAGATCCAGATACTAGGGCAGGCTAACATTATTAGTGCAGAGATATTTCAGGAAGTCACAAGCTCCCTGTGGGGTGTGAAACTTGAGTGGTGAGATTTTCTCCTTCTTTGAGTCCTGTGCAGAGAAAATCTGAAAACCAGGCTTAGAAATTATGTTGGAGCAAGATCCAGCTCGATTCTTTTATATCCCCTTGGCCACCATATAGTCATTTGTAGGAGTATGTGAGAATTTGAAATAGAGGAGCTAATATGGAGTTGGTTCTCACTGGAATTTCTGTTATGAATTTGTCTTGGAGAGTCACAGAGGTTATATTCATTGAGACTTTGGCTCATGAGATGTTCAGTCTCCTCTTGCTAACCATTTTGCCCACATCTATAGATTAGCTATAACTTTTTTAAGAAAAAATAATCTAAGTTCTGTCTACCCAGAATGCAGATGCTTGAAAAGATCCAGAGTGAGGTGGTTGAGACCAGAATAATGGGCTGATTTCTTTTGGCCAGTAAGCTCAGGTAGTTAGGTAGCTAGGTGGAGTGGTGAGTAAGAGCAATGGATTTGGAATCAGGAAGTCCTGAGTTCAAATCTCACCTCAGACACTTACTAGCTATATGATCCCATGCAAGTTACTTCGCTCCTATCAGCCTCAGTTTCCTCATTTGTAAAATGGGGATAATAATGGCACTCCCTCACTGAGGATCAAATGATGTAACATGTTGTATCAGCAAGCACCCCAGCACCCCCAGGGCGGCTGCTGCCACAGGTTCTTAGATCGGCTTTTCTAAAGGAAAGCAACTCAAAATGGGTCAGCAATCTTACTTTAACCAAACATATCATTTACCTAGTTCAGCGGGAAAAGTCAGCACCCTGAACTTCAGAGAATACAAACAGAAGTTACAAACAAACAGAAAAACAGATCAGCAGATGGCTTCCAGCGTCTGACCATTACATCAGTTACCTA
>JAQQSV010005266.1:0-14593 GCA_028646515.1 Pseudochirops corinnae | reverse complement strand
GTTTTGTTGGGTAGATGATTCTTGGTTTTAATCCTAGCTCCTTTGATCTCCAGAATATCCTATTCTAAGCCCTTCGATCCCTTAATGTATAACCTGCTAGATCCTGTGTTATCCTGATTGTGTTTCCACAATATTCAAATTGTTTCTTCTTGGCTACTTGTAATATTTTCTCCTTGATCTGGGAACTCTGGAACCTGGCTATAATATTCCTAGGAGTTTTCTTTTTGGGATCTTTTTCAAAAGATGATCGGTGAATTCTTTCAAGTTCTATTTTGCCCTCTGGTTCTAAAATATCAGGAAATTTTCCTTGAGAATTTCTTGAAGGATGATTTCTAGGTTCTTTTTTTGATCATGGCTTTCAGGTAGTCCAGTGATTTTTAAATTATCTCTCCTGGATCTATTTTCCAGGTCAGTGGTTTTTTCAATGAGATATTTCACATTGTCTTCTATTTTTCCATTTGTTTCGATTTGTTTAATAGTATCTTGATTTCTCATAAAGTCATTAGCTTCCATTTGCTCCAATCTAATTCTGAAGGAATTATTCTCTTCAGTAAGATTTTGAAATTCTTTTTCCATCTGGCAAATTTGGTTTTTTTAAGGCATTCTTCTCCTCATTGGCTTTTTGGATGTCTTTTGCCATTTGAGTTAATGTAATATTTAAGGTGTTATTTTCTTCAATCAGGTTGTTGACTCTCTTTTCATGATTTTCTTGCATCATTCTCATTTCTCTCCCCAATTTTTTCTCCACTTCTCTTACTTGATTTTCAAAATCCTTCTTGAGCTCCTCCATGGCTGTAACCAGCTTATATTTTTCTTGGAAGCTTTTGGTGCAGGAGTTCTGACTGTGTTGTCTTCCTCCTGTTCCATGCTTTGATCCTTTTTGTCCCCGAAAAAGAAATCTAAAGTTGGATTGCTGCGCTTGCTTTGCTTCCTTTGCTTGCTCATGTTGCCACTCAATTTCTTGACTTTTGAGCTCTTTGCCACAGTAGAACTCTGTTTCTAGAGGGGAGAGCTTTGTCCCAAATCACTGAGGTTTTTGCAGCTGCCAGAGCTATTAGGAGGGTGCCGTCTCTGCAGCCCCCACAAACTCTGGCTCACTGGTCACACACCTCAGGACCACCACCCAAGACCGCGATCCAGATCCAGGCAGGTTGAAGCAAGAGCAATTACCCTCGGAATGTTTGCTTGGCCCCCCTACGATCTCCAGGTCAGGAGCTCTGAAGCAGTAATGTAGAGGCAACTTCAGGGCTGCCGCACCTCTACCACTTCTAGCTCTAAGGGCAGGGGCCAGACCCACTCCTCCATCCCCCCCAGTTCCAACAAAGTTCTACACTGACCTCTCACTTTTTCTTTGGAATTTATGGGTTGATAATTCTGGAAAGTGCCATTACTGCTGGTGATCCACTCTTCCAAAGTCTGCTGCAGCTGCTGGTCAGGGCTGCCTTGGGGCTAAAACCGCATGCTCATGTGGGGCTGGGCTGGGCTTCCAGTGTGCTGTGATGAACCTTTCCTGTCTGCCTGCCGGGCTACCTTCAGTGGGAGATTTGTTTCTCTCTGTCATTTTGTGGGTTCTGTAGCTCTAAAATGTGTTTAGAGTTATATTTTATGGGCATTTGAGGTGGTTATGGGGGGAGCCATGGAGTTTTCCTGCTTCTACGCTGTCATCTTGGCTCCACCCCCAAGGAAAGTGATTTTGATGGCCAGAAGCTGCTCACTTAACTTGGGGTTTACTGGCTAGATTTCTTTCTTTCTTTATTTCTTCCTTCCTTCCTTCCCTTCTTTTCCATCCTTTCTTTCTGTCTTCCTTCCTTTCTTTTTATTTGAGTCTTTTTGTACAAAATGACTAATATGGAAATGTTTTACGTGACTGTACATGTATAACTTATGTCACATTGCTTACTGTTTCAGAGAAGGGGGAGGGATAGAATTTAGAACTCAAAACTTTTTTTAAATGTTTAAAATTTGGTTTATTATGTAATTGAGGGAGAAAATACAATATTCTTTAGGAAAAAAACAAAAACAAATGGGGCACAGAGGAGGGAGGTAAAAAAATATACATTGGAAAATATAGCTCAGGATTACAATACAAAAGAGGTCAGAGGTTTAGAAGACACTCAAATGCTTTGCACCTACTTGTAATGACAACTTTCTCCAAGATGAGATTGGGAAGTGCTGGATATAACCAATGTCAGACAATATCACAACAGTCATACTGATTCCATCTAAATACGTAGGAAATGACTGGTTACTGATGTGGAGCCATTCCTCAATCAGCTGCCTTTTTTCTGGATAGATCATTAACTAATTAGAGCAAAGGTTAAAATCAAGGTCTAACCATTAACCAAAAAACGTTGCCTATTATATAGATTATAAAATGAAATTGTGTGGGCAAGCCATTTAGTTAGCTTATCCACATAAAAAAACGCACACATACATATTTACACACTGCACACACACACACACACACAGATACTATACCCACATATAGAGCCACACTACACATATATATCTATTCTATACATATATACACACCACATTCATATATATACTATACATGCACATTATACATTTATACTACATTTATGCATACTACACACATGTAGTTTGTATGTATGTATAATCTACATATGTGTAGAGTGGCTATATATGTATATATAGTATATGTGTAGTATAGATATGTGTGTGCATATACATAGAAAACATGTACAATATTTATATTTGTATATTCTCTCTATAGATATATGCATATATGTGTGTTTATGCATGTATATGTGTAAATATCTATATTTCTATATCTATATCTCCTTCAGTAAGGGAGACAATATGTAAGTAATTATATAAAGCATATACACATACGTATAAATACACCACATATGTACATGTATGTACACACACTCCAGATCCTCTCCTCTCTATGCATATGTATATACATGGAGGTACGTGTTTGTATATAATTGCTTGCACGATGTCTCCAGCAGGAACCATCTCTTACATTCCTTTTCATCCCTACTGCTTAGCACAGTGCCTGGTACAGATTAAGTGGTCCATAAATGCTGATTGCCTGACTGACTGGCAATGAAGATATACAATTAGCCGGGCCCAAACCAAAGAGGAAGAAAGAGAGCAGGTAGGACGGCACATGGAAAATTGTCCAATGTTTTCAATGATTACAAGCTGCTCTCTGACACAAAAAAAAAATCCATCTTTTAGAATTGAACATTCTCATTGTCATGCCTATGGCTGCCAACTGTGGAATGCCACTATCTCAGAAGGATCAAAAACTGGAGGCAATCCAAAGCAATAGAGAGTTTAAATAGGTTATGACATATTAACAATGATGACTCATGGTCAAGAAGTGCCATGAGGGATATTATCCAAGAAAGGATAAGAGACAGAAGGGCATATTGAGAGGGAGGGGTAACTTATAGACAACATGGAGCCCTGTACTGGTACTCACAATGATCCCCCAAACCTAGAGGAAGCTTTCCTTCTCCTGAGGATTTGTGGGAGGGCACAAAGAAAAGCTACCCATGAGAAGGTGTATGGATAGCTAGATGGGTCCATTGGAGTCTCTGGGGCAGGTAAGTCAATGAGAGCCCTATAAGGGCAAAGACTGTGGAGAAGAGCTTTTCAAAGAGGCCTTGAGACTATATCTCCTGGTCCCAGCTAAATGTTCTCTTACACCTCTTCATCAGTCCAAGTTATTTTTTAATCACTTTCTCAAAACAAGCAACAAAAGTCCCAATTTATATTATAAATTAGCATATCAAAGCCCAAGCTGGGCAGCAGTTCTTCCAGGGTTTACTCTACAATCCTCGTTTAACAGTAAAGTGTAAAGTAACTCAGGAGAAGCCTTCTGCTGTTTACCTTAGTGTTTATTAAGCTCCTGCTCTGTGCCAAGTACTATGCTCAGAGCTTGGAATCCAAGAAAGGCAAAACACAGTCCCTACTCTTTTGGTGGCACAGTGGATTAAAATTCCTGGCCCAGAGTCAGGAAGACTCCTCTTCCCAAGCTCAGATCCCATCTTAGACACTTAGTAGCTGTGTGACCCCGGGAAAGTCACTTAACCCTGTTTGCCTCAGTTTCCTCATCTGTAAAATGAGCTGGAGAAGGATGGCAAGCCCCTCCAGTACCTTTGCCAAGAAAACCCCAAATGGGGTCATGAAGAGTCAGACAGGACTGAAATAACTCAACAACAACAAATTCTTTAGAAGCAGTAAGGGGGTGCGGTAGATAATGTGGAGAATCTAGAGTGAAATTCAAATATTGCCTCAGACATCTGCTAGATATGTGACTCTGGGCAAGTTGCTTAACCTGCCTCAGTTTCCTTACCTGTAAAATGGAGATAACAATATCACTCGTTTCTCAGGATTGCGAAGGTAAGATGAAACAATATTTGTTAAAATGTCATATAAATGTTAGCTATTGTTATTTTTGGCTGCCAACCTACTTAAAAGTTTGGTTAAAGGACACAAACAAATAGTAATATACAGTTTCAGCATTTATTCCTTATTTCCTTAAGCTAGAGAACTTGTACAAGGAGTTAGGAGAGGGAGGTCCTAACTGATGAACAGAGGGATCAGAAGACTTGCATACATTTTAGAACCATGCCAATTCAGGATGACCTTGTCACACAAATTTATGAACTCCATTTGTTACCATCCATATGTGAGGAATGAAGTTCCTTGGTCATTTGACAACAAACAGAGCAGGGGTCACTTGCATGTTATGGTCTCAGGATGTCTGTTTTCCTCCCATGTGTCCCAAGGGGAATTTCACCTCCAACCTTGTCTGATCTCTGAAGTTGCTGACATAGGAAAAGGCATTTTTATTTTATTTTATTTTATTTTTTTATTGGGTGGGGGGTAGGGGAAAGACAGGGAGAAAATATTTAAGTCAAAATCTTGTGGAAATGAATGTTGAAAACTAAAAATAAATAAAAGATGAGAAAAAACAGAGAGGTGGGAGGGAGAGAAAAGAAAGTCTTGTTATTTGTAAAAAAAAAAAAATCCACCTAGAGGTACTGAATCCAAGTAGTTGTGACTTTTTATGCTCCCCCTTCCCCTCCAGAAGAAGATGAATGGGGAAAGTGCATCAGGAAACCTGACTTTAATCAGGTCCCAAAGCTGTCAAGATAGCTTTGTCCTGGGCCTATTTCCTATTGGCTGGAGGAGTGGGAAGAAGAAAGCTCCAGTAGAGAAGTTGAGACCAATCAGATCCCAGGGGGAGTTCTTTAAGGTAAATCTTCTCCAGGTTGTGGGTGGGAAAAAAGAGTTGCATCAGGATGTTGTTGTTGGTTCCAAGGTACCTTCCAGTCATATAGGTTCCCAGACTCAGTCATCTTTTGCTCTTCAAGGATGTGGATACAAATGGTGCTATTCAGTTACCAGAGAGGGAAGCACCAACATCTGGGTTTTTCACAGCCAGGGGGCTCAATGGCTGCCCAGAGTCTCTTCGGGCCAAATCACACAACTCTTCTCAAAGTGAGCCCCCGGAAAAGGCATTTTTAAAGCAAGGGAAAGTGGTTTGTTTGATTAATTCAGACTTTGGCCAAAAGTATTGTATTTAATGACCTAATGAGAGAGACCTTAAATCAGCAGTTCTCAACATGTGGGTCGTGACCCCTTTGGGGGTTAAACAGGGTCACCTAAGACCATTGGAAACACATATTTCTGATGGTCTTAGGAACCAAGACACAGCTCCTCTAACCATCTCTAGGCGGGTCCACCCACATGCAGATACCCCCACATATGAATATTAAAGGATTGCGGCATTAGGAAGGTTGAGAACCTCTGTGCTTAAATAGACTTCAATGACTCTGAGTAGACTTCCTCAGTCACTATTTCCTTTGTATCTGGGGAAGCCCTGCAGTCTTGGTCCCCAGAACTCTTTGTGCCAGCTTCTGCAAATGGCGTACTATTCATTTTTGAATTCAGGCTTCAGAATAACAACAGGTAGTATTTATGTAACACATTAAGGTTTGCAAAGCACTTTCCAAAGCCTTCTTGAGGGTAGAGGACCAGTACTTTCTGTGTTCCTGAGGCCCCAGCACAAGAATTTATCACAATTTTAGGGATCCTTCATATTTCAATCCTAAATCATACTGGCTTTTTCACTCTTGCAGGGCACAATCAAGTCTCAATTCCTAGTTACTGAACTGAGCTATTGTCCAATATTTCTCCTCCTCTTGTCAGCTAAACGTGAAAAAGCTCTCTATTCTTTATGCTTCCATTTCAGTTCCTTATTGCTGTCTTCTCAACCTTCTCTAATCTGCTTTCTGACCTCATCATTCAGTTGAGACTGCTCTCTCCAAAGTCATCAACAGTACTTTAATTGCTGCTTTCTCAGTGCTCTTTTCCTCAGTCTTCATTTTTCTTGATCTCTTTGTAACATCTGACATTTGATTATCTTGATTCTCACTAGGTTTTGGTGATAACACTCTCTCTTGGTTCTCTTCTAACTTGACTGCTCTTCTCAATCTCCTTTGTTGGATCTGCAGCCAGGTCATGGGGACAGCTAGGTGGCATAGTGGATTCGGTGTTAGGCCTGGACAACATGAGTTCAAATCTAGCCTCAGATACCAACTAGCTGTGTGATCTTGGGCAAGTTGCTTAACTCTGCCTCAGTTTCCTCATCTGTAAAATGAGCAGGAGAAGGAAATGGCTAAGTTACTCTAATATCTTGGCCAAGAAAACCCCACAGAGTCACAAAGACTGCCCTTTAACTATGGGCATCCTCCAAGACTCTGTACTGGGCCCTCTTTTCTTTTTTCCTACACTATGTCAGTTGATAATACTTTCAACTCCATTGAGTTTGTTTATCATCTAGATTCCCAGATGCAGATATCTAGCCCTAGTCTCTCTCCTAAAGTTTATTCCCACATCATCATCTGCCTATTGGTCATTTCAAACTAGATGTCTTACAGATATCTCCAATACAAAACATCCAAAATAGACATCCTCATCTTTTTACCAAACTCCAATTCACCCCTAATCTGTCCTGGACGTCGTGATTACTGTTGAGGGCGCCGTCACCTTCTCGCTCACCCAAGCTCATACCCTTGGTTTCTTTCTTTCTCTTCATTCACTCTGCACTCTCCTTTACCTCAGATTGCCAATTCATTGCCAAAACATGTTCCTACCTCCGAAAGATTGCCCTACTCACACAGCTGCCACCGTGGTGCAGACTCTTATCACTTCTCACTTGAACTCCTTACAATAGCTTTCGAACATGTGCTTGAGCCAAATTTCTTCTCAGTCCAATTCATCCTCCGCACAGCTGCCAAGTTAAAGTGTAAAATGTAGTGTGGGTCTGACCATGTTAATCCTTACTCCCACTCCTATAGCAAAATACAGCTGGAAAGGTAGATTTGTAACCTTTCCATCTAAGTTTCACTTTTTAAAAAAATCTGTCTCCATGCTTCTCTCTTCTTTTTCTACCTGATTTGCGGTTCTTTCCTAGTATGTTCTAGGGAATATTATCTCTAGTGGGCAGTTTATTTGGTAAACAAGTCTTGATTGGCTTATTCAGGCCTGAGCAGGAAAAACCAGGAGACTGGAGATCACTCAGTGGGGGAGGGCCTAGTACAAAAACCCCCTGGAGAAAGGGAGGAGGGAGAAGAAGGGAGGAAGGTGTGAAGGGGGAGGGCAGATCCTGCAGGCCTAACTGGAAGCAGTTTTTCTTCTCCCAGGCCTCTCTTATAAGGGGGCTTTGGCTTCCTCTCTCAGGCTTGAAATCGAGCTTATTTCTCTTGAGAACTCCCCCAGAGGGTCAGTAACTGTTTTGAGTCCAAGACTGCTTCCTCTCTCTTAGGAGTGGAAGAGTCTTAGCCTGGGTCAGACACTCCTCCTCCTACCCTTCTAGGAGTCCTCTCTTACTGGTCTTACCTTCCAGACCTGAGGGGGGTAAAGTAAAAGGGTCAGAAGTGATCTCATCCTTGGGGATATACATAATCACTCCCATACCACACTCATTTCCCCCTTTTCCTACTCTGTCTTGCTTTCTACTTCCTACTGGAATGTCCCTAACCCAATTCTCCTTCCTGCTGCACTCCTACCACATCCTTGTGTCTTCCAGAATTTACTGTCACAGTTACAAAATCTTCTCCTCAGGTGCTGTCAGGGTAAAATTCTGCAACTCAAGCCCCATCCTCAAACAACTTGTGATTTCATTTTTGTAAGTATTCCTTGGGACAGCTAAGTGGTACAGCAGTACACAGAGTGCTGGGCCTGTAGTCAGGAAGCAACTTCTTCAGTTGAAATCTGTCCTCAGACACTACAAGCTTAACCCTGTTTGCCTCAGTTTTCTCATCTGTAAAATGAGCTGGGGGGCAGCTAGATGGCACAGTGAATAGAGCACCAGCCCTGGAGTCAGGAGGACCTGAGTTCAAATCCAGCCTCATACACTTAACACTTACTAGCCGTGCGACCTTGGGAAAGTCATTTAGCTCCAATTGCCTAGCTTTCCTCCCTCCAAAAAGCAAAAAATAAAATAAAATAAAATGAGCTGGAAAAGGAAATGGCAAACCAATATATTTGCCAAGAAAACCCCAAATGGGGTCGTGGTGAGTTGGATAGAAATGAAAAACTGAACAACAAAAATATTCCTTTTAACACATACTGTGAAATCACCTTCTTAAAGTACCAGAGAGCCCTTGTTGATTCCTTCATTTCTTTATAACCTGATTTCATCCTACCTCTCCAGGTATATTACATATTACTCCCCTTCATTCACTCTACAGTCAAGCCAAACCGGCCTTCTTGCAGTCTCCAATCTCCATGCCTTTGCATGGGAATGAATGTTCCTCATGCCTGGAATTCACTTCTACCTTTCAGCTTCCCTACCCTCCTTCAAAGTTCATTCAAAAACCATTTCCTACAAGTATTCTTCTTCTTCCACCCAGAAATTATCTTGTATTTACTTTGTATATGGATGCATGTTATTCCCCTAAAAAGAATGTAAACTCCTTACGGCAACTGATGGTATAGTAGATTATCACCTTGGGCTTAGAGTCAGCAAGATCTGGGTTCAGATCAAGTTCTGGAACAAGGAGACAGTAGACCATCCAAAGGACATTTGAGAAAGCACTTCTGTCCTTATTTGGCATATCTTATGCTGAGGTGTCACTGAGAGAGAGGTGACTTCCTACTGCTTTGAGTTCTGAGTCCTTGTAAATCATGTGTTTTCCAGGGAGGGGGAACTTGAGCCTGTTTCCCATGAAAAGCCTTACTAGATTTTAGGGAATAGTCTGAGAAGTTTTCACTTCTCTCACTCAGTGCTTAGCACAGGGTCTGGAATATACTAGGAGATACTATAGATGCTTAATCCTCTCCCCTCCTACCTCATACAAGGACTGTTTTGTTTTTGTCTTTGTATTTCTTATAGCAGTGCCTGGCACACAAAAAATGCTTAACAAATGCTCCTTGGTTTACTGATCTAGTTCTAGTAAAATGTACCAGTTTTCTTTCCCTTGCCACTCCTCCAGGCCTGTCTGATTCTCGGTTCAGGAGAGTCCCTTAATTGGCTGAATTCTGTTGTAATCATTTGTGTTTGGGATGAAAAATATCCTTCATCCTTAATTTAGTGAAAAGAAATAAACACAGAGATCTCTTAGGATAAGAACAGGACTTTATTCTCTTGGAATAAATTCATGGAGAAGAGGGCGGTCTTCCCCATGACTCATCATGGAGAAGAGGCAAGTTACAAAAGATAGTGCTGGAATTTATAACCTGACTTAGTCAAGACCCCTCCCTGACTGTTTCCCCTCTCCTTGGTGGAGAGACAGACTTCACCGAATACTTCCCCAACTGGGACAGCAAGGAAAGATAAGGGAAGGGTCCCACCAAGGGGGAAGACAGACAAAGGAAGATAAAAGTGATTGACAGAAGCAATTTGAAAAGTTAACCACCCCAAATTGAGAAGTTTTCACTCATCCCATACATTTGTAATGTCCACTATGATTCCTTTGTGCTTAGCATTTCCTTTTCTGTATAGGAATAAAAGATCTGTTTCATATCCAAATTCATATTTGTACCTTGGGAATATTTTTAAACTTTCTTTTAAAAACAAACAAACATACCCTAGGAGAGACCCCAAATTAGAATTGTCCCCAGAATAGCCAAGGTGGAAAAGGGGACAAACTAATGAATATGAGAATAGGCAATTTTTTCTCCCATACTGCAAAGTCAGGCTTCCCCAGAAATAAACCTGGCATGTAATGGCATGTCTGGGTACAGAGCAGGGAGGGTGAGTATCCTTGTGAGAAATGCTAGCAGTTTGGTTTCCACAGATTCTATAGGAATAATGGATGTTGCAAAAACAGATGTTATAGAGGATTTGCAGGAAGATGTAAATGTGTGGGACAAAGACGACCCTTGCAGAGATATCTCCAAGTAGAGACAGGAAGGATTTATTTAATTATTTCTTCTTGCAAGAAGGGCGATCTCTTGCTACTAGAGGCATTCTAGTAGGAGAGGCAAAATACAAAATGCAAAGCTTGGTTATATACTCCAAAGACCACCCCTTCCCCCCCTCCCTTCTTCTGTCCTGTTTCCATTAATCAGGAACTGAGGCACACATTCTTAACCGCAAACATTTGCTGGCATTGCAGGTAAAATGTCAGTAATATCAAAAAGCAGAAGGTACGTGTCTAGCAGACATGAAAACGGACAAAATATGTCATCAGTATCAACTTAGATACGAAAGGAGACAATACTTTATGAATCATGGGGTTTTTAGGGCATGGTGACCTGCCAGGAGTTCCACAACAAGATTTCCAGTTTTATATTTGTACAGGTCAGATGGTGGTCAGTGGAAACAGGTATGGAACATTCAGGCCTGTGGTCAAATTTGCAGGGTCTGTGCTT
This sequence comes from Pseudochirops corinnae, assembly GCA_028646515.1. Classification (NCBI taxonomy): domain Eukaryota; kingdom Metazoa; phylum Chordata; class Mammalia; order Diprotodontia; family Pseudocheiridae; genus Pseudochirops; species Pseudochirops corinnae. The sequence goes on along the minus strand of JAQQSV010005266.1, from coordinate 3,727 downwards.
TCTCCTCCTACACTTAGCTAAGCTTAGCAAAAACTTCAACTTATGACCTGGGGAGTAAGGCAAGGATCCCAGGCTCCCAGACCAGGTTACTGAGTCTTTGGTAATCTATTATATTTCTGTTTATATTTCTGGAATGTTACCTGAGAAGTTTTCACTTTTATTCCATTCATAAATCAGGATGAGAGGAGGAAAGGCAGAGTGACCCTATCTAGTCATATAGTTGGAAGAAATATGTAAGTTTCCCCTTGGAAAAGGCATGGGCTAAGCTGGCTCAAACTGGTCAGGGTCAAGGGATGGTCATCAACTTTTTATTAACATGAATGCTTAACTAGTCTCATACACATTAACTGATACACCCCAAATAGAATTAGAGCCTCATTATTTGATCATGGAATCCATGTTAGTTCATGTTCAGGAGGAGGGAACATATGAAGGATTAAATGTGTAGTGGGCAGGTTAGAAAGATTGTAACCTGGAAGAGTTGGAACCAATCTCAGTTCTGAAGGGAGGAACAAGGCAGAAAATTTGAATGAAAGCAGCATCAAAGCGTTTGCATTTGTCTGATTCTCTGTAGTCTTTTTGAAGAGGTTACTCATTCAGGAAAGAATAAATGTAACATAAAGGTAATAAAAACCTTCCTGGATTTCCAATGAGTATTATTTATTCCTAGACTAAGTATGTTTCTGAACTCCTATGGAACCCAGCAGCAGTTGCTTCTAACCTTTATGTCAGAAAAAGAGAATAGACTTTTTCATCTTTGTGTAATCTCAGAGCAGAACATAGTGCCTTGTATGTAGTACGAATCTATTAAATACTTGTTGAGTTGCATTGAATGCATCCAGCCTCCCACCCTAGTAAGAATCTCTTTTAGAGCCTCCCTTGACAATTCAATTCTTGGTGGCCTTTTTTTCTTTCTCTTTCTGGAATACCACATTCCATGGTATCAGTTTGGTCATACAGATACCTGCCAAATCTTGTGTGATTGTAATTATGTTTTTTTTGGTGCTTGAATATTTTGTTTCTCACTGCTTGTGGTTCTTTTTCTTTAGACTGGAATCTTCTGGATTTTGGCTATGATATTCCTGGGTGGTCATTTTGGTGTTTCTTTCAGGAAGTGACTGGTGGATTGTCTCTATTTTTATTCTTCCCTCTGGTTCTAAAAGATCTGGGCAGTTTTCATTTATGATTTCTTGAAACATGATATCCCAAGGATTTTTTTGTCATGATTATCAGGTAGACTGATGGTTCTTAGGTTATCTCTCTTTTATCTGTTTTGTAGGTCAGTCATTTTTATAATATATACATTATATTTTCATGTGTTTTTAAAATTTTTTTATTTTGTTTAAAATTTTTTGTCTCATGGAGTCATGGATTTGGTCCATTCTAATTTTGGGACACTCCATTTCTTGAGTAATGTTTTATGATTTTCAATTACAGGCTATTAATTTACCTTTCCATTTTTTCCTTTATAACTCTCATTTAATTTAAAATTACAATTTTTAACTCTTCTTCATTTGTTGGTCTTTTTGACCAAGTCATTTTTTCTCTGAGGCTTTTTTTGGCCTTGTTCTAGAACGATTTTCATTTTCTGGGTTTCTCTTATAATCCAGAGTATTTTGTCATTGTGTTTAATATTTTCTTCTATTTCCTTATAAATCCAGCTTTGGTTTCTGAATGGGTACTTTATGTTTGGGTCACACTGTTCTCCCTCCCATAATCTTCTAAGGGGGTGAGCAGGCCCTGTCTGATCCTGAATATGGGGGCCATTACTAGGTTCTACCCTCTTGCAGGAATTCCTGGCATGGGGCTCAGTTTCCTGGTAACTTGACTTAAGCTTGGGCCTTAGCCCCTTCTGTGCCTTTTTTTTTTTGCATAGTCCCAAACCCAGAATTTATTAATTGTACTAGAAGACTTCCTGCTAGACCTCCAGGAACTTGTGGCCCAGGTGCTAGCCTGGTTCTTTCTCCTGCTATAGCCTGGGTGAGGGTTGCCTGGGGGCTTGGGCTGGTCTGGCTTTGCCACTTGCTATGGCTTGAGGGCAGATTGCCAGAGCACTCAAAGTCTTGTCATTGTCTCCTCCTGAGGCTCACTCAGCTGGTGGAGACTGGACTCTGTGTTCACAGAGGATTTGTCTGACTCCCTTTGCCATCTTGACTTTCCCAGGTCCTCTGGGGCTGGTCTGTCTTGGTCTCCAGCTGTGGCTTAGGACTCCTATCTTATGCTGTCTGCCTGCCCAGGCTTGTCTCTGCTTAGAGCAAGGTTCTCAACCTTCCTAATGTCGCCACCCTTTAATACTTGTATGTGGGCGTATGTGCATGTGAGCAGACCTGCCTGGAGATGGATAGAGGAGCCATGTCTCGGTTCCCAAGACCATTGGAAATATATGTTTTCTGCTGGTCTTAGGCGACCCATGTGACCCCTGTGAAAGGGTTGTTCAACCCCCAAAGGGGTCGTGACCCATAGGTTGAGAACTGCTGGCTTAGAGCCTCTATAGATTTTTGGCAGTCTTCTTGTGTGGTCCTGGATGAGATGGACTGGACCAATTTTTATGCCTCTCTTGGGTTTTATCACTGCTCCTTCTGGTCTATTTTTGGAGCTTTACTGGGGGGTAGAGGTGGGGAATATTTGTCAGGGATGGGGACTCCTTTGTGTCCTTCCATGCTGCTATCTAATCAGTTCAATTTAATAAGCATTTATTAAGTTTCTACTTAGAAATATAAAGACAAAAAACCCCAGTTCCTGTCCTTAAGAAGCTCATATTCTGTTGGGGGAAAACAACACACATAGAAAATTAAATATAAAATATATATATGTATATGAATGGGAAAAGTGAAACTTCTCAGCTCATAAGTTTTGTGGGAGCAAGCTGGAGTTTGGCTTCCCCCTTCCCCTTCTTCCCCCCTGTTTGGGATGAAAAATATCCTTCATCCTTAATTTAGTGAAAAGAAATAAATACAGAGATCTCTTAGGATAAGAAAAGGACTTTATTCTCTTCCCCATGACTCATCATGGAGAAGAGGCAAGTTACAAAAGATAGTGCTGGAATTTATAACCTAACTTAGTCAAGACCCCTCCCCGACTGTTTCCCCTCTCCTTGGTGGAGAGGCATACTCCACCAAATACTTCCCCAACTGGGACAGCAAGGAAAGATATGGGGAGGGTCCCACCAAGGCTGGAAAACAGACAAAGGAAGATAAAAGTGATTGACAGAAGCGATTCAAAAGTTAACCACCCCAAATTGAGAAGTTTTCACTCATCCCATACACCCCCCACTCTTTACTGCTGCCATATCAGCATTAGGTCTCTTCAGGAGTCTTTTGACCTCCACCTTTGTTTGCCACACCCTTATCAGCATTAGGCCCTTTAGGGGTTTTTAAATTAATTTTTATTTATTTTTAGTTTACATCATTCATTTCCACGAGATTTTGAGTTACAAATTTTATCCCCATCTTTCCCCTACCCACCACCCCAAAATAGTGATCCCGCTGTATACCCCCTCCCCCAATCTGCTCTCTCCTAGATCCTCCCCTATCACCTCTCTGACTTTCTGGTAGGGCAAGATGGATCTCCCTACCCCAGTGCCTGTATATTTTATTTCCCAGTTGCATGTAAATAATAATAATTATATATATTTTTAACCTTTGATTTTAGAACTTTAAATTCTAGGCTCTTTCCCTTCCTCCCTTGTCACCCACCCCCACTAGAAAGACAAGCAATTCACTACAGG
>JAQQSV010005265.1:0-14593 GCA_028646515.1 Pseudochirops corinnae | reverse complement strand
GTGGGATGGCTGTTTTGAGGTGTTTGGTAGGGGAAAGATGGGGAGAAAAATTATAACTCGAAATCTCATGGAAATGAATGATGTAAACAAGAAAATAAATAAATTAATTTTTTTTTAAAGTAATCAAACACACTGAATTGGAGTGTTTTCTTGAGATTTAAGTATATAAGATATTGAAACAATAGAAAGCTGACTAAAAATAGATACCTAATTTTATATGGGGAGTTTTTGAAGAAGAAGGGAATATAATTTATATTTCCTTTTGCAAGTAAGAACTATTTGTTATACTTGACATTATATTCACATGTGATAAGTAATAGCAAGCAATGGCTCTGAATATGCTGATTGCTGCCCAATTCTGCTTTCCCAGTTGAAATTCTTGATTTAAGAGAAAAAATCATATGTTGTCTAAATGATAGAACCAATGTAATATGAAACTACATAAATTACTATTTAAAATATGTGTTAGAGTATAGTATCATTCAGGATGGATGTGTGTAAGCTCTATAATATTTACAGTGATGACTGGTCCATGAAAAGTGACATAAAAGACACCATCAGAGATATGTGGAGAGAGACAGAGACAGAGAGAGAGACAGAGAGAGAGACAGAGACAAAGAGAGACAGAGAGAGAGAGACAGAGACAGAGAGAGACAGAGAGACAGAGACAGAGACATAGACAGAGAGAGAGAGAGAACAAGACAGACAGAGAGAGAGAGAGACAGAGAGACAGAGAGAGAGAGAGGGCACAGTTGTTAAACAGAGTGAAGGACAATAGATGAAAAACATGAGACTGATATCTTCCGAATGTTGAAACAACATGGGCAGTTTATTTTAGTACATTCAAGCAGCTTTTTTTCATGGAAGATTTATGGGAGGGCATGAATGAAAACTTGTAAGAGAAGGCTTGGATGGCTAGCAGTCTATATCACTGGAAAAGGGAGTATCCATACCTTCATGGATCCATATGGTATCATAGAGGGGAGACACACAAATATGCATATAAACACACACATATATATGGATACATATGTATATATATCGCTCTCTCAATTATTTATCTATCTATCCTTGTCCATATCACCATGGTTCATTTTGTGAAACTAAGAAATTATAGAATCATGGAGGGGAGGTGTGTTTGTATAGTCTCCTTTAGAAAAATGTAAGCTCCTTTGAAAGCAGAGACTATTTTGCTTTTGTCTTTGTATTACCAGGACTTAGAACACAGAGACAGTAGCTAAGTGGAACAATGGAGATAGTGTCAGATCTAACTCAGGTAAACTTGACTCATTCGGCTACAGATGCTTGTTAGCTTTGTGACCCTGGGCAAGACTGTTACACCTTTGTTTTCCTTAGTTTCCTCATCTGTGAAATGAGGATAATAATAACATTTAACTCCCAGAGTTGTTGTGAGGATAAAATGAGATATTTGTAATGTGTTTTATAAAAATTAAAGTGATATATAAGTACAAGTTATTATTAGCAAGCATTTCCTAGATATGTCTTATTGCAATGTTTGCTTATTGCTTAAATGTTCATTTATACAACATTTCTGATGTCATGAAAAGAGAACAAGAATTAAAAAAAAAAAGAAAATTAGCTTGTGGTGTGACGGAAAGGATGCTGAACTGAAAGTCTTAACATTTGGTTTCAAATCATATCTCTGTCAATTGGTACCTAAGCAACTTTGGGCAGGTCACTTTGTGTCTCTGAGCCTTAGTTACCTCTTGTGTAAAATGGGTAGTTGGACTAGATGGCCTTGAACATCCTTTACAATTCTAAGTCTATGAGCCTATATTACTGCATTAATACCTGCCATAAGATCAATGCAAAGTTGTAAGAGAAAGGGAAGTCAGTAAGATAGAGCTTCAGGAAGGGAAGATGAATTTAATTTTAATAGTTAAGAATGGAAAAAGAGTTGTAGCAAGAAAACATTAAGAAAAAAAATAACTTGCTCAGGAAAAGAGACAGTGAACACTGCATTATTTGAGCTTCACAGTGGAAGAAAAGAAAGTGGAAGAAAGCATTTGGAGAAATTAATATGTTGAAAGACCAAAGGGAAAAAAGCTCATTATAGAAAGAACCAAAATCTTGGAAGAGATAGGAAAGGAAGAGAATGAGCCCAAAATAATTGGAGGTGTTTGAAAGTGGTGCCAAGAGGAGAGAAAAGAGGGAGCTCAATGGAAACATTTAAAGAGAAATTAAATATTTAAATATGGATAGCAAATAATACTGAGATGGAACAAATACAGGATGCTAGACAAAGAAGCATAGAAGCATACATAAATTCAGGGCTGGAAAGTACTTTGAAATCCATTTAGTCCAATATCCTTATTAACAAATAAGGAAACTGAGGCTCAAAGAGATTTGGTAACTTTCCCATGGTTATGCAGGTAGTATATATCAGAGGCTGTACCTGAAGCTAAATCTTCCTGATTTCTAAGTTCAGCTCTCCATCCAGTACATGTCATCAGACAAGGTTGACTATGAAATGGAGAATTTATTGCATGAAAAGGGACTGTGATTGGGTATCTTCATTGGCAAACCAGAACTATACAAAATGTGTCTATTAGAAAGATATGAAGTATACGGTTTTGTCTCGGACAATTTCTGGTCATGGATGTAAGCTGAGGTGAACAGATCTGTTTTGTTAATGTATATGTCTTTCATGAAACATAAAAGGATAAATTGAGAAAAATGATTATATAAAGCACAAATATAGAATGGGGGAATTTCATCTGTTTTGGAACTAGAGCTGATTAACAGAGGTAGATTTTTAGACAATTTCTGAGAATATAGCTTTGAAGTATATTTATTTAGAAGCACACATTAACAGTCTCAAATAAGTTTGTAGAATAGATAGGTAGACTAATATAATTGACAAATTTTATGTGCAAGAAAGAATGGATAAAACTATTGTTTAAGATTCAAAGGTGATGAATGATACAGGGAGAATTATTAGAGGAGATGTCAAAAGAAACTAGTAAGCAAAAATAAAGGACATAGAAATGAAAGTAAACATGGCAGATTTGGAAGTTATTAAGGTATAGGATAGTACTTACCAAACAGTGTCTAGTGCAATTTTTTCTGTATATATTAGTTAGGTAAAAACAGAGAGTATATGGCCCAGTTGATAAGAACTTCTTTATGTCTTTGTGAAACAAAAAAAGACATTTAGAAGGTAATACATTTACCTGTCACTGGAGGAAAGACATCTGGACATGATCAATGTACATATTTTGCAATTTTGTATTGCCATGTTAATTTAATTAATGGATTAAGGAATTAACTATGCAAATAAAAATGTGGAGGCCAACATATAAAATGAAAAGATGAAGTCTTAAAAGTTAGAGGAGATATAGATAAATTAGAAATAAAAATGACTATAGGACTTAGCAAAATTTAGAACTGTTTCTTTGAAAAGATTAATAGTATTAGTAAACTTTTCGTTGACATGATTAAAAAAAGAAGAGGGAGAAACACCAAATTAACAAAATTAGAAATAAAATAGGGGATGCCCCTTAATTTGGGGATGACTGAACAAGATGTGGTGCAAGAGTGTAATGGAATATTATTGTGCTATAAGAAATCACAAGAAGGATGGTTTCAGAAAAACCTGGAAAGACTTACATGAACTAAGACAAAATGAAGTGAGAAGAACCAGAAAAATGTTGTACATTGCACAGAAATATTGTACGATGAAAAACTTTGAATGACAGATAGTCTCAGCAACTATTCATGATGAAAAATACTATCTGACTCAGGAGAAAGAACTGATGTCATCTGAAAACAAGCTTATGCATAGTATTTTTCACTTTTTCCTTTTCTTTCTTCCCTTCCTTCCTTCATCTTTTTGCACAAAATAATTAATAAAGAAATGTTTCATGTGATTGTGCACATATAACCTATATTAGATTGCTTACTGTCTGAATGAGAGGAAGGGATAGAAATTTGGAACTAAAATATTAATTGTTAAAAATGGTTTTTTCATGTAATTTGGGAAAAATACAATATTACTTTTTAAAAAGAAAAAGACAAGGTAAGACGCAACAAATGTGGAAGAAATAAAGAGAATATTCTGGACCTGCTATACATAGTTACAGAACAATAAACATGAGAATTCAAAAGAAAACCTCAATTATACATGAAAATATAATAAACCAATATCATCAGAGCACAAGATATGGCTCTTGAGTAATCCAATATCAGAAGAGGAAATTGAACTAATTATTATTTTTTTAATTTTTAAATTTTTTAAATTTTTTAAAATTGATTTGTTTATTTACTTTTAGTTTACAAGATTCAGTTCCACAATTCCTTGAGTTCCAAATTTTCTCCCCTCCCTTTCTCTCCACCCCCATGGCAGCATACAATCAAGTATAGAATCTGCAAATACTTTCACATTGGACTTTAGTCTAGTTGTATAGAAGGGTTGTGACCAATGGAGTGAACGATGGGAAAAAAGAAAGAAAACCAGATATGAAAAAGAATGATAGCATGTTGATTGCCTCAGTCTCCATTTAAACTATGTTCTTTCTAGGTCTTTCTCTGAATGTAGATATCTCCTTCCATCCTGAGACTTGCAGAGTTGTCTTATAGCTGTGTATTGCTGAGAAGAGTCCAGTTTATCAATGTTGGTCGTCACACATATGATGTGTCTGTGATTGCGTACAAATTTAATTAATTATAAAAGAACTCTTTAGGGAAAAAAAACAGTACCTGAATCCAGATAGATTTATAGAATTCTATTAAACTTTTAAAGAATAATTAATACTTAATAGTAGACAAATTATTCTCAACAATTGAGAAAGAAAACATGCCAATAAAATTCTGGTCATTTTACCTTAACCAGTGAAAGTAAAAGAAAAGAAAGAGATTTATAGGCCAATAACATTAATGAATTTCACCATTAAAAAAATCTTAGATGGATTACAACTATTTATTGAAGCAAATCATTCCTTATCTTTAATTTATTTTTCTTAATTACATGTAAAAATAATTGTTAACATTAAAAAAAAATTCAGTTCCAAATTTTCTCTATCCCTCTCCTCACCCCCTCCTCAAGAAGGCAAGAAATTTTATATAGATTGTTCATGTGCAGCCATGCAAAACATATTTTCATATTAACCATGTTACAAAAGAAAACAGACCCCCAAAAAACATCCAAGAAAATTAAAGAAAGTTATTTTTTTTTTTAAAGTGTGCTTTGATCTATATTCAGACTCCATCAGTTCTTTCTTTGGAGGTGGATTTTTCCCCCATATCCTTTGGAATTGTCTTGGATCATTGTATTACTGAGAATAGGTAAGTCATTCACACTTGTTCACCATACAATATTGCTGTTACTGTGTAGGATATTTTCTTGGTTCTGATTACTTCATTTTGGATCAGTGCAATAAGTCTTTCCAGGTTTTTCTGAAAACTCCCTACTCATCGTTTCTTACTTCCCAACAATATCACATTACAATGATATACTACAACTTGTTCAATCATCCCCCAATTGATGAGCATCCCCTCAATTTCCAAATCTTTGCCACCACAAAAAGATGCTATAAATATTTTGGTAATATAGATAATTTCCCTTTTTCTTTGATCTTGTTGGAAAATAGACCAGGTAGTGGTATTACTGAGTCAAATGGTATATATAGCTTTTTAGTCTTTGGGTAAAATTCCAAATTGTTCTCTAGAATGGTTGGATCAGTTCACAACTCCTCCAACACTGCATTAATGTCCCTATTTTCCCATATCCGCTCCAAAATTTGTCATTTTCCTTTTCTGTCATATTAGTCAATCTAATCAGTGTAAGGTGGTGCTTCAGAGTTGTTTTAATTTGCATTTCTCTAGCTGATAGCATTCACTATCTTTAAACTCAATTTATACCAGGGATACATAGATGATTAAAATTTAGAAAACAATGAACATAATTAAATTTATTTTTTAAATGTTAAACTACAAATTTAGAACAATAGATCTAGAAGCCATTAAAAATGTAATACTAATTTATGCTAAAAACATTCCTACAAAATGTAGACACAGAGGACTCTTTTTAATAGGATAAAAGTATCTAAAACCAGTGCTAGGAATACACAAACTATAGAAAGACTAGAATTTCCCCCCCCAAAATATAGGAGTAAAGCAAGAATGAACACTTTCCTTACCTTTATTTGACATAGTTCAAGAAGTGCTACCAATAATAATAAGAAAAAAGAAATGAATTAAAAGCATAATAAAGACAGAAAAAGAGGAGACAAACCTATCCATTTTCTGATGACATGATTTTTTTAAATCATGGAACATCAGCAAAGTTAATTGAAACAATTGTTTCAGTAAAGCTCCAGGGTATACAATCAGTCCCGTTTCTACATAGAAATAATAAATCATAGAGATAATAAAATGGAAGTACCACTCAAAAATATTTACAAAATTCATAGTATACCTGGGAGTTGATATAACAAATTACTTCTTATCTGTATGAATACAAGTACAAAATTCCACTTAAAAAAGGAAAGAAGAACTTAAATAATAGGAGAAATATTCAAATCTGGTGGTTAGACTATGCCAATACAGTAAAAATGTTATGAATGCTCTGGAATTATTCTTTCTCCTCTATAAAAGACAATTTGAGGCAATAGAGTGAGTCCACTCCTTCTTGCCCCAACATCCTAGATATAGTCCTTAGGGAGTATGGGTTGTCCATCTCATGCTATAATTCATAAGTACCTATTTCTATTCTTTCTTAATGATCATCAGTTGATAGCACTTAGCTAGCAAGCCTGAATTCTCATTTACAAATGAGCATTTACTATAGTTATATAGTTGATTCCGTTGGTATGAAACATTTCCCCCAAAATATTTGGCACACTCTTCCGTCACTACATACAGAGGAAAGCAAGGTCAGGCTTAGAGGATATGTGGCAAACAAGGTAACTCTTAGATCTTAGAAATCCTTTTGATGGAGCTCTCAAGAAATTTCCCTTAGGACTAGTGTAGTTTTTCTGCGGGACACCTTGTGGAGCCTTGGATCTGCTTTTCCTCATTATGTATATTTTGTACTTGAATACACCCCTAATCCCCTATAGACAATGACATTAACTCTTCTAGGCATGTTGCTATGATACTCATAGAAGGTTAAAAATTCTCTGGGCCCTTTGAAGATTACACAATCTTCTTCTGGTCAAGGAAAACATGGGAGGCATCAAAACAAATATGAGGACAGTTTCAGAGCTCTTCTCTTCCCTTTTAAATAATTTTTTTCTCAATTTCTCAATCTCGATAAAAGTATTACTTGGCTGAAATACTTCCACCCTAAGATGTCAGATACTGAGATCCCTGACTTGCTATAATATACAAAGTTCACAGGGAGTGATCATGTCTCCTCAACCAATCCAAATGTACCTTTTGTACAATGTCATTCATTTATTGAATAGCTTTCAAGGATGTCTGAATTGACCAAAAATTTTCACACTTAGTATAAATGTTTTGACTGGTTGTTTGGAGTAGTAGAGTTGCTCAGACATTGTTTATACCTAGTTTATAACACTAATTGATTGATTCAGTTTGAAATGTGTTCTCATGTCATAGGGGCATAAGGGAATAACATCCTGTCAGCTACTTTTAATTGAGTGACGTGATTTGATCAATTGACTTAATGATTACCTTCCTTAAAAATTATACTATTAATGAAATTAATTTGTATATTTAATACCATAACAATGAGACTACCAAAGTAATACTATATAGAGATGGACAAAATTATAACAAAATTAATTTAGTCAGATCAAGTCAACAAGTATTTATTAGTCAGTTTCTATGGACCAGCCATTAATGACAGAAAGAAAAGCAAAAAGAATTTCTGCCATCAAGGTATATACCATTGAATGGGAGAGACAACATGTAAGCAACTATTAACATATGAGATATAGAAACTGGTGCCAATCTCAGAGGAAAGACACAAGACTTAAGGGGCATGGGGAAAGGCTTATTGTAGAAAGTGGAACTGTTCCAAGACTTGAAGGAAACCAGGGAAACCAAGAGATGGAAACAAGGAGGAAGAGCATTCCGGGTATGAGAGATAGTCAGTGAAAGTGCACAGAGCCGGGGAATGCAGTATATTGTGGGAGGAACAGCATCAGTTTGGAAAAACAAAAGACATAGAAAATTAAGGGATATCATTGTAAAAAAAATTAAGGAGACATAGAAAGTTTTCTACCTGGAATTAGGTAATAAAGCAGAAATTATCAAAATGATTGATGCCAGTTAAAAATGCAGAAGTTATCCAATGGAACAAACTAGACAAGGAAGAATCAGAAATAATTGAACTTAATAATCCAGTTTCTGATAAAACTGAAAGCATAAATCCCCTAGAAAACAGTTTCTTACATTACATGAATTTGTGAGAAAACTGGAAGGCAGTCTGGCAGAAATCTGGCGCCAACATCACACCCCATCAACAATAAATTCAAAATGGCTACATGAATATTAAAGATCATATCATGAAACAATTAGAAGGGAAACAGATTGTGTACCTCTCAGAGTCATGGGGAGAAGTTTACTCTGACTAAAAATAAAGGCAATTATAAAAGATAAAATAGATCATTTCAGTGAAATGAAATTGAAAAGTTTTTATATAAATATAATTAATAGAACCAGAGTAAGAAAGGAAGATGAATTAAAAACCTCTGCATCAAATATCTCTGATAAGGGTCTGATATCCAAAATGTGTAGACAACTGACAAAAATACACAAGACCAAAAAACATTCCTCAATAGATATATGGCAAAAGTATGTGAAAATTTGTGGAAGAAAGAGTACAAACTACTAACATGTATATGAAAGAAAACATGAAATCTCTAAGAGAGAAGTAAATCAAAATAAGTCTGAGATTTAATCTCACCCAGCAGATTGCGAAATACAGGAAATGTGGTGAAATAAGAAACATGCCCATGCATTGTTGTAGAGTTAATAATTAGTCCAATTATTCTGAGAAGTAACTTGGAATTAGTCAAAGAGAGTGACAAAAATGTCTATGTCCTTTGATGCAGAGATTCTACTGCCAGAGATATACTTCAAGGAAATCATATACATACACATATACATACACATACGTATATGTGTATGTATGTATTTGTGTATGTATGTATTTTAAAGGTCACACTAAAAAGAACAACAGTACTTCCTTTTGGCTACAAAGAACTGGAGATAAAGTAGATGACCATCAATTAGTTAATGGACAAAGAAATTATTATATATAAATGTAATGTAATATTACTGTGCTGTTACAAATGAGGAATAGGATGCATATAAAGAAGCATGGAAAGACATGAAATGATGCAATGTGAAGAGAAGAGAAAATATGTCAGGTTGGGAATAAATTGATTTTCCCATGCAATTAAAAGTAATTACCTTTCTTAGGTAAGATAACTTCTTGATTGAATCAGTCAATCAAAACCTAATGTGAACAGGGAAGGGAGGGAAAGGGAATAAGTGATTACTATGTGCCAGATATTGTGCTAAACCTTTATAATATTCTCTCATTTGATCCTCACAATAGCCGTCTGAGGTAGGGGCCTGTACGCTTAAAAAAAAAAAAATCAATTAAAGCCATTGTATGAGAGATGTGTTCATGCTCTAAACTAAAATTTATATAAAAGGAAGGAACTATCCCATCACAAGATAGAGATGCTTAGAGTCTAAATTCTAGAGTTTGGATTGGTTGGTTGGTTAGTTGTTATCCTTTGTCCTTGAAGATGACCAAAATGATGTCACTATACTACAGTCATGTTTCAATATGTCTTGCTGTGGCTGATCAGACCAAGAGGAGCTTGGGATGTTCTACCACTGAGGGGACACAAATAGTCTGCATGAACTTGGGGCAGATTCTCTAAATTTGCACATTTTGCATTTCTTTTGTTCTATTTAAATTCTGCTTTGTTTGTAGAGCACACACAGAACCTTCTCTGATGTAGGCATTCCATGCTGAGTGGTCCTGTGTCAGTGTCTTTCAAGTCACGCAATCAATTCCAAAGTTCTTAAGAGAGAACTTAAGAGTCTCCTTGTATTGCTTCTTTTGACTACCCTGAGAGCCTGCCCTATGTGAGTTCCCCATAAAATAGTTGGCAAGTATAGGTTTTTCATTTGAACAATGTGTCCAGCCCATTGAAATTGGATTCTGTGAAGCAGAGTTTGAATGCCTGGCAGTTTAGTTCAAGAAATGACTGCACTGTCTGGTATGATATCTTGCAGGTGATCTTCAGAATCTTCCTAAGACAATTCAAATGGAAGTGATTCAGTTTACTGGCATGGCACTCATATACTATACAGGTTTCACAGGCATACAACAATGAGGTCAACACAATTGGTCTGTAGACCTTCAGTTTGGTAGTCGGTCTAATACCTCTTCTCTCCCATACTTTCCTTTGGAGCCTCCCAAACACTGAGTTAGCTCTGGCAATGCATGCATCAACCTCATTATCAATGTGTACATCCCTGGACTGTATACTACCAAGGTAAGTGAAGTTATCCACAGCATTAAAAAATTCTCTATTTACTTTAACTGATAGTTCCATGGATGGATGGTATAGAACTCTAATGTTTTATTGGTGTTAATTGTTAGGCCAAAATTAGCACAGGCAGCAGAGAATTGATCCATACTTTGTTGCACCTCAGCTTCAGAGGCCACAGTGAGAGCACAATCTTCTGCAAACAGAAAATCATGCACCAACACTCCATCCACTTTGATCTTCACTTGTAGCCTTTTCAAGATGAAGAATTTATCATCAGTGTGGTAGCTGACCTTGATGCTGTGTTCATTCTCATTGAAAGCATTTGACAATATGTCTGAAAACATCATGCTAAAAAGCATGGGATCTGGCATGCAGTCTTGTTTCATTCCATTGGTGACTGGGAAAGCACAAGAGCATTGTCCATTATCCAGAACCCAGGAACATATGCCATCATGAAAGTGATGTACAATGCTGATGAACTTCTTCAGGCAACCAAATTTTGATATAACTTTCCATAATCAATCATGATTGACAGTGTAAGAGGCTTTTGTCAGATCTACAAACATTGTGTACTGACCTCTGTCCTACTATTGTCATTTCTCTTGTAGTTGTTGGGCAGCAAACACCATATTGACCATTTCTTGGCCCTTTCTGGAGCCCCACTGGCTCTCAGGTAGATGACCATCTTCTAGGTGAAGGATCAGCCTTTCAAGGAAGTTTCTGGCAAACTTCTTACTGAGTCAAGAATCCTGCCCCTCTCTAAGCTATGCTTGTACTTTACTTTTGATGGCATTAAATGCTGCCTTCTTAGAGATCGATGAACTGTTTTGCTGGTAAACCCTGTGGAATTCTTGTTTTTCATTTAACAGCTTCTGAATTTTCCCATCATTTTCATCAAACCAGTCTTCATGTTTGCGAGTATTCTGACCCAGGTGAGCAAATGCAGTGTATGTGAAATCTCTTAAAGTTGCCCACTCCTTTTCTGCTCCACTGTTGCCAATTGTGTGTTGGTTCAACTTTCCCTCCAAGTTAACAGCAAACTTCCTGCTCAGAAAAGAGTTCTAATCTGTTGACATTCATTCTTCTGGTAGTGATTTTGGCTTGGGGACACCATTTTTGTTGAATAAAAAAATTTAACTTGGAGAGGATATATCTATGATCAGTCCAATACTCTGTGCCACATATTGCCTTCATCACTCTGTCTTTCCCTCCTCCTTATAGTCACATAGTCTCTTAAATGCCAATGTTTGCTGCAAGGGCACACCCATGAAATTATATTGCATTTAGATAAATGTAAGATAGCGTTGGTGATGAGAAGGTCATGAGATGCACAAGTCTTCAGTGGTAAGTGACTGTTACTGTTGCTGTTTCCAACTCCATTCCTCCCTAGGATTCCCTCCCAAGTCTGGTAGTCTGAGCCTATACTATCATTAAAGTCCACAGAATTAAGCTTGTCCTCTTTTGACACATTGATGATAAGGGTCTACAGGACTTCATAAAATTTTCTGTGACCTCATCAGGGTTTGTCATGGTGGGTGCATCATGTTTTCCTGCAAGTGGCAATCACATTGTTATAAGCCTGTCATTCACTCCTTTTGATAGGCATATAAGCTTATCGACTAGATTAGTTTTGACTGCAATACCTACACCAGTTTCACAGAGCTCTCCTTCACTGCAGCCACTCCAGGAAAAAACAACAGCAACAACAACAACAAAACATGTATCCAGCTCAGATTTTAGTAAGCTAGCCCTCATTTGCCAGCCTTGTTTTATTCAGGGCTGCTATTTGGATGCAATACCTGCTGAGCTCTCTTGCAACAAGTGCTGTTTGTCTTTAAGATCTACTGGGTTTTGTGTTGTCCATAAGTGTGCATACATTCCATGTGCTGATGGTGAGTTGAATTGTCTTTGTAGACATTTTTGTACATTTTAAAAATTTCTACCCCAGAGTGGGATTCCCTCCTGCTTTGGTAATCAGGCCAGGGTTGGGTAAGGAGACAATTTTTAAGGAACCTTTTCTAGCACCTTCGTCACACCAGGGGATGAGCAGTGTGATACTTAAAAGGCTGCTCAGGCACCCAAGGAGGCTGCCAAATCCTACTGCTATTTCCAGTGAGAAAATTACCTCAAGAACAGGGCCACCTGTGTGCAGGATTGTGATTATAACTCCCAGTGTATCTGCACCTGCTGCTTCATCACTTGCTTTTTGCTGTAGAATTTTGAGATAGGTAAAATGGTATGGGTGATGTCTTTTGATTTGTGTGTAAATTGGATTTAAGTAGGGCAGAATTTCACAAAATCATAGGCCTCACTTTTTCTTCCTGGGTCATCACAGTCCAGTGACAGGACATAACCAAAATGACCGTTGATGGCTCAAGATGCAGTGGATGACCTTGGCATCTTTGATGTCTAACCAAGCTCTAAATGCTCCACAGCACCTGCTTCAAGCTACATTCAAGGCCACTGGAACAAATTGTTCTCATCTGCCCATTCCATGAGAAGTCTTCACATGCTTGGGGTAGACAGCCCCCTAACTCATTAATATGTTTGAGATCTCTTGGTTACCCTCAACCTGATCTAACCTGTCTGATGAAGTGGTTTCCTGGGGTTGACCACTGCATATGCTATAGCTTCTTAGAGTCACAGATGAGAGTTAAGTGGAACAGGTGGACACCAAAGGTGGAAAGCAACTCTGAAAAAGGCTCGACAGCCCTCACATGAAACACACTCTACATCCCATAAATCCTCTGCCAAAATGTTAGGGATTTTCCTAAATGGATGCTGAGAACAATTATGATTTAACTTATAATATTTTTTTCCCTTTAAAACAAAACTTCTTAACCTAGGAAATATGGACCTAATTAAGTATCCCCAGACAAATCTCAGGGGATTTATGAACTAGGATAGAAAAAAATACACCTTTACTTTTACTAACCTCTGATCAAAATGAAATATTTCCTTCCATTTTAATTGTAGGCAACAAAACATTATTCTGATGAGTCTGTCACCTTCACCAGCTGGCCGAAGGGGTTCTTGATACAAAAAGTTTAAGAACCTAGGGTCTAAAAAACTACTTAAAATTGAAGCATAAGAAAACTTAGGTATCTTGAGGGCCATTATATTATTCCTAGTTTTAAAATAAGCTAATTACTATAGTGGGACATTAAAAGTTATTGAGGGTGTTAGTAATTATAATGTGCTAGTAATTACATATGTATATATATACACATATATATAATTACATATATAAATGCATACATGTATATAATTACTACCATACTGTAAATAAACATAACAAAACAATTAAAATTGAATGCTATGAAGTGATAATGACCAAATGTTTCAAAACAAAATATGAAACTTCCCTCTGCTTCTTTGCAGAGGTGAGAGGATAGAGAGAGAAGAGCATGAAATATGTCAGATTCTTTAAGCATTTATTTTTAGTTATTCTGAATGTTTTTCTTTCTCTCTTTATATAATAGTTCTGAGAGAGGGGTTTGAGGGATGGATGTGATGGGAAATGTGCATGATGGAAAAACCAAAAAAAATTAATGTAAATTTTATTTTTTTTTAAAAACGTCAAAATATATCATTTGGAAGGCAAGCATATATTATACCTTCCATTGACAAAATTCCATGGGGAAAGAAATATTCTGCTAAAAAGATTTTTTTTTTCAAAAGAAATGTTTTCATATTTTCAAAGGACTTGGTGAAGGAGGTACTAGGGTGGGATATAGGTCAAGGTTCTTAAAAGTAAAATAGGGAAAAAAGTAAGGAAATTCTTATAAAAAGAAGTATAAAAGAGTAATTGTGCTCACAAAACATTAGTTGGTTGACTTGAAAATAAGGACATCAAAATTTTTGAGTTGCAAGAACTAGAAGAATTAGGATTTCATGTGGAATGTTTAACATAAGCTATTGGTTCAAACACCACTTATTAAATGTTGACTTTGTCATAAATGATGGGCATACAGATTCAAAAACTCAACAGTACATGTATTCAGGGAGTTATATTCTACTGGGTATATACATGTCCACAGATAAATATAGCATATGTATAAAAATAAGCATGAAGTAATTTTGGTGTGGGG
>JAQQSV010005264.1:0-14594 GCA_028646515.1 Pseudochirops corinnae | reverse complement strand
GATCAACTGAATAGGAAAGGATGTTATTTTAAAAGGTGAAATTGAGAGGTGGGAATGGAATATAATGAGAGGAGACAGTGATAGACAGAATGGGGTTAATTATCTCATATAGAAGAGGCAAGGGATAACTGTTACAATGGAGAGGAAGAACAGGAAGGCAAAGGGAATGGGTCAACCTTATTCTCATTGAATTTAGCTTAGGGAGGGAATGACATACACTCTAAATTGGGTATCATGGCCTACAGGAGAGTGGGGGGGAAGGGGATGAGAGGCGGGGATGATGGAAGGAAGGGCAGGTTGAGGGGGGGAAGATTGTTAGAAGCACACGCTTTTGTAAGGGGACAGGGACAAAGTAGAGAATAGAACGAGTAGTGGGCAGGATAGGATGGAGGGAAATATATTCAGCGTTTCACAATATGTTCATTGTGGAGATGTTTTGCATAACTACACATATATGGCCTGTATTGAACTGTTTGTCTTTCCAGTGGGCGTGAGTGATGAGGGAGGAAGGGAATAATCTAGAATTTAAAGTTTTAAAATAAAATGTTTAACATATAATAATAATGATAATGATAATAACTATTATTATTATTATTATTATTATTATTATTATTATTATTACTTGCAACTGGAAAATAAGATATAGAGGCATCGAGGTAGGGAGATCCATCTTGCCCTAACGGAAAGTCAGAGAGGTGATGGGGTAGGATATAGGAGAGAGCAGATTGGGAGAGGGAGTATACAGTAGGATCACTGTTTTGGGTTGGTTGGTAGGGGAAAGATGGGGGCAAAATTTGTAACTCCAAATACTGTGGATATGAATGATATAAACTAAACTATAAACTAAAAATAAAAGTTATTAAAAAAAAAAAAAGAAAGTCACAGCTATTTCACATGTTTCAGAAATCCTAAGTCTGGTTGACCTGATGAAAATTTTACCCTTAGACATGAGTCTACATGGAATTTATTTTGGTATTTAGATTTCAAAACAAGAAATGCAAAAAAAAAATGTGTATGGTTTCATGCGGATGCATGACTGTGTTAGAATTATTCTTAGCTCTCCAAGTGTCTGTGATCTATATCTTGAGAACTACTGGTTACAGTCATGGATAGCTTATTGTGTGCCCTGTCACAGGTTAAAATTCAATCTTTGTCATAACCTATCTCCCATGACCTAAGCTCCAAGTTTCTGTGCTTGTTGACTAACCCCTATCTACTTCTGCTTAAGGCTCCTTTCATTTATATGAGTAGCTGAGTAATGACCCCTCAGAAAGATAACCCCTTCTCAGGGGGTTATGTTAAGGTCTTTATCGCCCTGTCTAGGTGCAAACTGATCCATGGGTTCAGTTGTCCCAAATTAGCTTTCAATATCTTCCCCTAATACAAGAGTCTTAAAATATACATTGAAAATTACTTATAATTAGTCCCCCAAAAAGATAAGAAAATGATCTTTCTTCATATCCCTTTATCACACATTTCACAATATTTTGAAAAATATTTTACAGTCATTTTTATTGGAACATGAATTACACTGAGATTCTTCATCAGACCCCAGAATAGTTGGTGGGTTTAAAAAAAGAGAGAGAGAGAGAGCCACTTAAGGAAGTGTTCCACCATTGGCTGTCAGGGCATAGAGTCAAGTTACCCCTCCTAATCACTCAATTAGCAGCTTCCCATTGTGATATTATAATGGAACATGAATTTCTCCAGAGGCATTTTATCTGTGCTGAAAAGCCTAACATAAAAATTAATCCAGAAATTAACATATAGCACTTTCAATTCCTAAATAGTGTAAGTAGGATGGTTAAGAGATTCACACACATGTCTTTTTAAAGATAAAAGAAAATACAGTGTTGTTAGAAATAATAGCAGATCTTCTGTGACTTGGAGATTGAGATACTTAATTTCCCTCATCTGGGATTCCATGCATTTTCTTCACATTTCAACCTTCCTACTAAGGGGGAAAAAAAGTATTTTCAACTATCAACATATGGAAAAAAATTAATATAGCCTTATCATACACAAACCCATCTGCTGTTCAGATGAAAGTAGAAGCTGGAACTAATAGTTTCCTAAAGGCACTCTACTGTAAGGAAATGTGAAATATTTCCCTCCAGTTTAATTTTTATAGAAAAATTAACATTAACATTTTGATTAAAAAAAAATCATCCTCCACAAAAAAATGTGATATGTAAAAATACTTTAAAGTACTGGGCTAGCATGATTAACCATAAGCCTTAGGACTTAGTTTAGCTTTTTATTTTTCCTTTTTTATTTCAGCACTAAGGTATCATCACTTTGCACTCAGTTCTAGGTATTCCAGCAACAGCCTTCCCTCACCTGTGTATATCAAAAGCTGCTTATACTTTATGCTTTAGGCCTAGAAGAAATAACTAGAACACTATGTATTTTTCCCCCTTGGCTTTCATACTGAATCCTTTCTTTGGTTTGTTCTATGATAGAGATTATGAAATAGATGAACATTTAGGGAAACATCAAGCACCTCCTCAAGTCATCTGGAAAAAAATTGGAAGCACTGAGAAAACCAAGATACACAACTACTAAAAACATCTTCCTTTTATTCTGGTGGGGTTGATTTATTCTTAGAGACTTTCTATCTCACTTATGCAAGGGAAAAAATAGGATAGTGCCAGACCTGGAGCCAAGAAGACCTGAGTTCCAATCCAGCTCAGACACTTAGTAGCTTTGTGACCCTGGGCAAGTCACTTAACCCTGTATGCCTGAGTATCTTTATCTGCAAAATGATCTGGAGAAGGAAATGACAAACTACTCCAGTATCTGCCAAGAAATCCTCAGAGGGGTGTAAGAGTTGGACATGATGGAAATAACTGAACAATAACATTTAACTTATGAAAGAGCCAGCTTCAAAATTCATTTTTAATTTTTTAAACACTTTTAATGTTTTGATCTCCAAATTCTGTCTCTCTTTCTACTTCCCCCTCCCTGAGATGGTAACCAATCAAATATATGCAATATATATACCATTATGGAAAATATTTCTGTAATAGTCATTTTGTATAAAAATACTCAAATTAAAGAAAAAAATGAAAGGTGAAAAACAGCATGCGTAAGTCCTTTTCAGTCAATATCAGTTCTTTCTCTTGAGGCTGATAGTATCTTTTATCATTAATCCTTCAGGATTGTCTGAGATTGTTGTATTTCTGCAAATATCTAAGTCACTCACAGTTCTTCATTGAACAATATTGCTTGTATTGTGTACAATGATCTTTTGGTTCTGTTTACTTCACTATGTAATGGTTCATGTCAGTTTATCGAGGTTTTTCTGAAATCATCCTGCTTGTCATTTCTTACAGCACAATAATACTCCATTACAATCATATACCAAAGCTTGTCCAGTCATTCCCCAATTGATTGGCATCCTCTCAATTTCCAATATTTTGCCATAAGGGGCTCTTATAAATATTTTTGCATGTGTAGGTACTTTTCCCTTTTTTTGGATGTCTTTGGGATATAGACCTGTGTAAAGCCATGCACAAGCAGCTTTCCAGAGGACTGCTGCTGTGAACAGCTTTCAAGGTTCTGATTATATAGTATATTTAACTCTCTATTTATTCAATAACAAATCAGAACAAAACATTCATAGAATATCAAGGTACAGCACTCACAATGTTATAATTTATCACAAAAAAATCAAAATACAGCATTCACCATGTCACAAATCAACAGCTTATCACTAAAATGGCCACATAGTTTTCACCAAAGTGAGCTTCCATGTTTCCTCTTCCATGGTCCCAGCTCCAATCCAGCTCCAACCTGGGTTCAAAGGCAGGCAGTTTCCAGTTCTTTGTCGAGCTGCTTGTCCTGTTCTTTATGCACTTCCCATTCCATATTGAAGTTCATAGTGTCCAGTCCACCACAGGTCCTTCACAATTCCTGTTTCTGGGAAGACAAAGCTTAATAGAGCCACAATAATATTCATACACATTGCTGGCACCATCATCAATTCACTATCTGCCTGTGAAATCAACTCAGACCCACGAACAAGGTCTGAGAACTCAACACAAATCATCAATATAGAAATCAACACAGACCCACAAAACAAGGCCCAAGAGGTCAGCACAAATCATCAGTAACATCACACCTCCAAAACTCTCCTCTAGGACTTCTGTAAACATACAACCAGAAAATCATTTTTCAGGGCTTACAGTAGGCTCCCAGGGCTTCTGTTCAAAGTACCACAAACAAGCATCAACACAGAAAGAGCAGACAAACAGAGTGCTGGGATAACATAAGTATTCTCCTTGATTCTGCCACCACAAGAATCCTCTTCTAAATTCTGCTGTCCCTAGCCTGGGGTTCTCGTTATATATGGTCATTAGCTCCTCCCCAGGAGTTCACAAGTTCTAGGGTTCACAAATTGTGGGGTCACATGTTCTGTTTCTTAACAGACTTGATACAAGGTTCAAAAAAAACTTGAACTGAAACAAGGTGTTAATTCAATAGCTGAAACAAGGTGTGAACTACTTCAGTGCTTGCCATTACAACCTAGCAGTGGTATTGCTGGATCAAAGGGTATGCACAGCTTTATAGCCCTTTGAGCATCGTTCCAAATTGCTCTCCAGAATGGTTAAATCAGTTCACAATTTCATGGGCAGTACATTAGTGTCCCAGTTTTCACATATCCCCTTCAACATCCAATATTTTACTTTTTTGTCGTATTATCTACTCTAATAGGTGTGAGGTGGTACCTCAAAGTTTTAAATGCATTTCTTTTATCTTAAATATATTTCTTTGTTATATTTTGGAGGGTTTTCAGTTGATTGGCTATTAAATGAGAGTACACAAGCTAGGAAGTGGTTCTGGTACTAGTAATAAGCTCTTAAATCAAGTGTAGAAAATGGTCACAAGAATATTTAGAGATTATTTTCAGGTAAATGTGGACAGAGTCAATTATAGTAATTATAGTCAATTATAATCATCTAGACTTGATGCTTTGAAAATCCAGAGGCTCTCTGATCTCTTTAGCATTGGCACACCCTCTAGCAATGAAGATGGCAACCAATCCATGTCTTTTTATCCTGTGAGTGTTTTCTCCATACTTTTTTTTCATAATATTAAATTGATACCATGGAAAGTCAATTTTTGCTGGATTCAGATTGTCTGGATTTAAATTCCAACTCTGATCTTTGCTACTCTAACCACATTGGGCAAGCCAATAGACTTCCCTAATCCTCAGTTTCCCCACTATAAAATGAAGAGGTGGAACTAGATGATGTCTGAGGTCCCTACTACTCCTAGCTCTTTATTCCTTATGCAGGAACACCCAGTTTGTTAGAAGCCTTTTTCTAATTATTTTAATGTCTCAGGAACATCAAAAAAAAAAACACCAATGTTTCTGTTATCTCTGATTCTCTTTAAATGATCAACCCACTTCTTTTATGACCATAAGTGTCCTGACCCTGCATCTGAGCTTCTTTCTTTTAGGGAAGTTATCCTTGGTGAAAAACTGAAGTGTTCTCCTATTTACATTTGGAACTTTTCTTGGTTCTTTGGGTCCTGGTACTTCTCTCTGAAGTATTTGTGTTCATGATTCCGAGAGTCATAACATCACTAAGAAAATAGTTCTTTCTTTTATTTTTAAGATCTACTTATGGTATTAAAGAGCTTGAGATGAATGAAGGCACTGTGCAGTTTCTCAAATGCAATCCAGCTTGATCTATCTGTCTGTATTTTTTCTATGACTTTCACTATGTCTCTCTGTCTCTCTGTCTCTGTCTCTTTCTCCTCCTTCTCCTCTTTATCCTCCTCCTCCTATTCAAATCTAGACCTATCTCATTTTAGACCTATCTCACTGTTCATGAGAAAGTCACTGTTGATCTAGCACAACAGGTTTCCAGTTCAACGTCATGGCATGATCAGTAAAACCAGGATAGCAAACAATTATCACCCAGCTGGTTTTAGCCAGATCTTTTGATGGGTTATGAACCTTACTGGAAATGCCTGATATAATTCTGAGATTTAACACAATCAATCAACAAAACACCATAAGCAAGCAGGAGAAGATGGATAGTTTCTCCATCCCCTTTATATGAACTATCTTTGACATCAATGGTATACACACATCTATCGATCTATCTTTGTATCTATCTACCTATCATCTATCTATCTATGGTTAGCAGTGGGATCAATAAGTTCCAAGGCATGAATATTTTAAGCACTTTTTTGATAATTCCAAATTGTTTCCTAGGATGGTTAGATCAGTTCACAGTTTTACCAACCATCTATCTCCCTGAATCCTTTTCTCCAACATTAACTATTTCCAACATTTGACATTTCATCTATTTGTTGAGCCTTTTAAATTTGTATTTTTCTTATTACTAATTTGGAGTGATGGAGTGGAGTTGACCAAGGACTTGATGAAATTGTCCCTTTTACCCTGAGCCATGTGCTGAAATTATATAAAGGATATCAGGTAACAAAGACAATAGGCTATTGAGGTTTCTCCCTTTCAGACTTAGAGTAGCTGTATTTGCAATTGCAAAATGTAGACCCTTTCATATTTTGAGAGGATAATGTTGTACCACATAAAGAGTATGATGGGGCCAGAGCCAAGATGGCAACATAGATGCAGGAAAATGCCACAGATCCCACATAGCCACCTCAAATACCAATGATATATGACTAAACAAATTTTAGGGCTCCAAAACTCACAGAAATATAGAATAACACATTTCCCACTGAAGGCAGCTAGGCAGGAAGGGCTCATTGCAGCATGAAACCAGCCAAGCTTGAAACCATGCCTTGGCCCCAGGGTGGCCAGGACAAGCCACAGCTGGAGCCATCAGGAGAGTGGATCAGTGGTAGCTGTGGCAGTTTCCAGAATTATCAGGCCATAAGAAATAGGACTAAGTGACAGGTCAGTGGAACTCAGCTAAATTTGGGGGAGAAAAGCAGTCCGGCTCAATTGCCTCCAGGGTAAGGAAGCAGCACAAGCAGTGGCCATGCAGCCTCCTCTATGTGCCTGCTTCAGAAGCTCCTGGTCTGCAGAATGCAGGGGGGGCCAAGCAATCACCCAGAGGCTAAGTGCTCTTGCCTTGAGCTGCCTAGATCTGGATCATGGTCTTGGGTGGTGGTCCTGGGGTGTGTTTTCAGTGAACCAAAGCTGGTGGGGGCTGCAAAAAACCCAGCAGCCTCCTAATAGCTCCAGCAACTGCAAAACCCCCAGGAATTTGAGACAGAGCTTTCCCCTCAAGAAGAAGAGTTGCACAGAGCTAAAAAATCAAGTAATTGAATGGCAACATGAACAGGCAAAGGAAGCAAAGTAAGAACAGCAAAAGAACTCTAGATTCCTTCTTGGGGGACAAAAAGAATAAAGCACGGAACAGGAGGAAGACAACACAGTTAGAACTCCCATACCAAAAGCTTCCAAGCAACATGTAGACTTCCTACAAGCCACAAATTAGCTAAGAAGGATTTTGAAAACCAAATAAGAGAAGTGGAGGAAAAATTGGGAAGAGTAATGAGAATGATGTAAGAAAATTTTATACTCAAATAAAGAAGCATGAGAAGGTAAACATGCAAAAGAAATCATAAGGAACTTATCAAAGTTGAACTATTTACATGCCTACATGTAAAAATGATAATTGTAACTTATGAAACTTTTCTCAGTATGAGGATAGGTGAAGGGAATACAAATGGATATATACATATATATCCACATATATCTAAATAGGAGGGTTTATATATGCGTATGAACACATATCTGAGTATGTGTACATATGAGTTCATAGATGGCACAGGATCAATTGAATAGGAAGGGATGACACTTTAAAAGGCAATATTCTGAGGTGGGAGTGGATTAGAATGAGAGGAGACAGGGAGAGCCAGAATGGGCTTAATCATCTCATATAGAAGAGGCAAGAGATAATTGTTATAATGGAGGAGAAGAACAGAAAGGCAAAAGGGAAAGGGTCAACCTTATTCTCATTGATTTTGGCTTAAGGAAGGAATGACATAAACTCTCAATTGGGTATCTTGCCACACAGGAGAGTAGGGGGGATGGAGATGAGACGTGAGATGATGGAGAGGAGGGCGTGGTGGGGGAGAGGGCTGCTGGAAGCACACACTTCTGTAAAGGAACAGGGACAGGGTAGAGAATAGAACAAGGTGGAGGAGGGATGGGAAGGAGGGACATCTAATCAGTCTCTCACAATACGTCCACTGTGGAGATATTTTGTGTAACTATACCTGTACGGCCTGTGTTGAATTGCTTGTCCTTCCAGTGGGGTTGGGTGATGAGGGATTAAGGGAAAGAATCTAGAATTTAAAGTTCTATAATCAAATGTTAAAAATGTATATGTATATATATTTATTTATTAATTATTATTATTATTAACAACTACATGCAACTGGGAATTAAGATATACATGCACTGGGGTAGGGAGATCCATCTTGCCCTACCACAAAGTCAGAATTTCTTGAAGGATGCTTGTAGAAGTGAGTGACGTAAAAAGGAAAATAAATAAATTTATTTATTTAAAAAAAATGTGATGCCTTGAGTGGTTTATTCTAGAAGTAGCCTATTTGCACATTTTAAAGAGTATGAAATTGGGAGTAGCCCATTTATAGCTTGAATAGAAAATATATAGAAATGTTTCTAGTTTGTTCATCTTTTAAGAGGTATGAAAATTCCTCATCAAATTTATGAGATCATAGGGCAGCTGGCTATTGGCTGGATAAAGAAATGGTTCTATCTGGTGCCCTTTAAACAGTGAGCCAGCCAGCTCTGGAGCTCACTAAAAGAGTCATTCCTATCTATTGAAAATAGAGTCATTTATGGGAAAAGAAAGAATTGTTCTCTCTCCTTTCCCTTCACCATGTCCACAGTGCAGCAAGACAAAGGGAAGAATTTTCTCTTCCCAGACCTCACACCATTAGCAATAGCACCTTGTATAACAACTCTCCCATCAGGGGAATCTGTGCTCAGCAGGAAGTTAATTGAGTCAAGTCTGGCAGCAAGGAGATGAACTAGAGAGAGGATTATGGTTATAGATTCCAGCATAGTCCTGTGTCCAGTTGGAGGGCAGAATCCAAGGGAGAAACCTGAGGATAACACTGACAACAGGGTTATCTAGTGTGAGTTGCCTTGGCCATGTGTGCTCTCTATAGTTGTACTTCCTGATTTGTGAATTCTCTCCCCATTAATTTGTAGAGAATGTACCTAGTTTTATAGAGGATATGTTTTGTTACTACTATTCATGCTACATTGTTCCAGTAAATACCTTTTCATTGAACTAAGCATGTTAACTGCTTGACTAGTAAAGATAAGCATACCAGTGGCTAATTGGGAGTTATAGTTTTGGTACTGTGGACCCATGTCCTTGAACCTGAGACAGGCTTTCCTCAGAGCACCTAACCTATAACCACAAAAATCTTTTGTATAACTCTTACTATTTTTAATAACTCTTGAAAATTTTGTTTACATTTTTTGACCACATATCTAGACAATCAGCCAGTCATCTAATGTTTACTAAGAGACTATTATGTGACAGGCACTGTGCATTGGGAATACAAAGAGAGATAAAAAATAGTATATGCTTTTCAAGGATCTCAGAATATAATAGAGGAGAACACTTGTAAACAACAACTGTGAACAAACAAGATATATACAGAATAAATAGAAGGTAGTTTCAAAGGGAAGACACTCGCATTAAGGAGTATTGAGAAAGACTTCTTGCAGGTGGTGGTCATTTAGCTAAGACTTGAAGGAACCTGGGGAAGCCATGAGGTATAGATGAAGAAGGAAAACATTCCAGGTATAGGGTACAGCCAGTGAATGTACTGGGAGTCAGGATGGAGAATCATGCATAAGAAATGGCAAGAAGGTCCAAAGATATCAAAGGAGAGAAAGGCGTGAATAGTTAGGAAAACCCAGAATTGTAAATTGTAATTGTAAAAGCCACACAAGAGCCTTGGTCAGTGAGTCAAAAGATTTTTGTTTGTTCCTGGCGGCAATGGGGAACCACTGAAATTTATTGAATAGAGGATGTGCCTGCATCAAAGAAGGTGCTGTGTTCTAAAAGCAAAGCAGAATTGCAATAGCTCACGAGAAAAGTGACATGCAAAAGTTCCATTCCAAATGTTCATATGGACCAATGTAATTTTGATCTACTTCAAGAATGGAGCACAACACCAAATGCATATGCATGTCCGCGTAACACTGGTGAGAATATATTGCAGGAAGCTAGAAAGAGAGCAAAAAGACTTAGAAGCCAGGTGTTGTTTCAAAAAAGGAAAGGAATGGCATGTATACTAACATAAATAGACAACATAAAATCTATTACTGTTTCTTTTAATTTTAATGTTTCCCTGTCTCTTTAATGTACTGTAATTGATCTATTTATGCTGACAAAAGGAGAGCATCTGAAGAAATATAAAAGCCCATATTTTGTCCCATTTTCACAGTTCTGTTTTGTCAGAGTACTTTTTCTTGCCTCCCACAAATTCATACCTTCATATTTTTTAGCTGGTAAATGTGAAGAATAGAAACTAAGAAGTCAGTGGGATGTCATAAAGATTCAAAAGTTGGAAGAAGAAATATTGGTCCCTGTGCAGATTTTGTTTTGAATTTCATTTAATTGCTCTCTCCTTACGTGGTTTTTCCTACAGTTTCTTTTGCGCCTTATGTTCTTTTAAAAATTATTTTGTTAAATAATCAGCTACACAATTTCATCTATTCCCTATGCCCTTAGAATGCATATATATGTATATATATATATGTTTATATATATACATATATATGCATATATGTGTACATACACACACACACACACACACACACACACACACACACACACCCCAGAAATGAATGCTTCATCTGCATGGATGAAGAGAAGAATAAATAACAATAATTCGCACTTATGTAATAATTTGCACTTTACAAAGCAAATCTTTCCTGATATCCTTACAATTGGCAATACAGGCATTGCAATCTCCATTTTGCAGATGAGAGAATTAAAGATCAGAAAGATTAAAGGATTTCATCAAGTCACATAATCTCAGAGTTGGAACATACTTCAAACATCATGTAGCTTAACCAATAAATGAAGAATTCCTTCTATGGCCCCACACTAAAGAACTTTTTTTGAAGATTTCAAATGAGAAAAAAAAAAAACTAGCTGCCTCTCAAGAGGGCCCATCTTGCTTTAGTATAGAACTTTTTATTTTTGCTCTTTGGATCGGGGGAAGGCAAGGCAATTGGGGTTAAGTGACTTGCCCAAGGTCACATGGCTAGTAAATGTTAAGTGTCTGAGTCCAGATTTGAACTCAGGTCCTGCTGACCCCAAGGCTGGTGCTCTAGTCACAGCACCACCTAGCCATCCCCCTTACTTTACTATAACTGTAATTATTGGGAATTTTTTTTTTAAACTTAAATGTCTTTCTCTGTAACCTCCATTTTTTATTCCTTGCTCTGCCCTCTTGGAACAAGTAGACCAAGTTGAACCACTCTGTTGAATGCTAGCCTTTCAGATACTTGAGAAGAGCTATTTTGTCCCCTAGCTTCTTCCTTTTTGAGTCTAACAGGTCTCATAACCCTCAAATGATTTTAAAATACACAGAAATAAAGGCCTTCATTCTCATAGTCACCCTCCTCAGTATGCTCTGATTTACCGACTCCTCTTAAACCATGGTTCCCTGAACCAAGCCAGACTTTGATAATAGTATCAATTTCCTAGGATTTTATGTGGTAGATAATCATTAAATAGGGTACTTGGCATTAGGAAGAGCTGAGTTAAAATCCTGCTTCAGACACATACTAGTTATGTGATCTTAGACGAGTCACTTAACTGATGTCTTAGTTTCCTTTCAGGAATGTTCTGCAGATTAAACAAAATAACACATAAATATTTTTATAAAATTTAAAGCACTATAAAATGTTAGTTATCATTATTATTAAAATAAAAGTACCTTTGTAGTTTAGATATCAGACCTTTTAAAGCTAGTTTCAGACCACAATTTTCCAAATGTAGTCTGATGAAGTACAATAGAACGATTCTCTGCTTAGTCCTAGATATTATATCTCCATAACGTAGTCTAAAATTGCATTAAATTATTTGGTTGCCATATTACAATGATGATTCATATTAAACCTGCAATTAATAAAACCCACTAAATCTTTTTTTTTAGATGAACTACCTTCTAGCATAACCTCCTCCCTCATCCTTATTAGGCTTGCTTTTTTTTAAAGCAAGCGTAATAGTCTTACATTTATCTCTCTTAAACTCTATATTCTTGGATTCAGCCCACTTTCTAGCCCCCCCAAGATATCTTTTTAATTCTGCTTATGTTTTTGCTGTCCCCCTAAGGAGTTTTGTGCCATATGTAAATTGGATAAGCACACCATCTATGTTTGCCCAAATTCACATGATTCTTATTTGCAGGGGTTGGAATTTATATGCTAGGCTGATGGAGTCAAGTCTAATATTCTTGCTATATCACACTAAATAGTTGAAGTTGTGCAGTTTAGTACAGAACCATTAAAAGCAAAGTTAATGATCTTAATAACAATATGTATAGTCTTACCCTCTCCCACTCCCCAAAAAATAAAGTCCTGTGGCCTTGGTCAGTGTTTGAGTGGAAATAAAGGTCACTACAGTTCCTTAAAAGGCAATAAAGTTATGCTTGTGTACATTTTCTTCAGGTAGCAACTTTATTCTTGAAATGACCTTCACAATCAAAGTGGTAATGGGGATAAAACATTGGATTTATACTTAGAAGACCTAGAATATGACCCGCCTTCTGACACATTTTCAGATCTCAAATCAGTGTCGGGGAAAATCAGTGGAAAGAGTACTGGGTTTGGGGTAAGAACACATTGGCTGGATGCTGGATTGGCTACTTCCTACTGATTCAACCTTCGATAAGTTACATTATCACTCTAAGACAGAGCCTTCACATGTAAAATAAAGGCAGTGCAATGAGGTGACTTCAAAGGTCCCTTTCATCTCTATAATCTGTGTCCTGCGAGAAACCTCAGTTTCCCTATCTATGAAATGACATTAGGAATAGCTATCCCTTGGGGGCAGAGCCAAGATGGTAGAGTAGAAGCAGGAAATTCCACGAGCTCCCCCCACAACCACCTCTAATACCTATAAAATATGACACTAAACAAATTTTAGAGCTATGGAACGCACAAAGTGACAGAGAGAAACAAATCTGCTGAAGACAGCCCAGCTGGCCTATTGGAAGAGTCTATAGAAAATAAAGGCAGAAAGAACTGCTGGTCTAGAGCTATGACATGCAGAGGAGCTTCATGTTAGATGTCATACAATTATGAAACACTGAGTGACAGGATATCTCTCTGAAGTAGAAGATACCAAAGGTATGGGGGACCTTATTAACAGTGAAAAAAGATGACTGAGAGAACTTTAGCTGCTCTCAACTGCTATTCTCTTTTCTTCTTTGGTTGTTTTTCATTGATGTCCCATTCTTCATGAACTCATTAGGGTTTTTCTTGGCCAAGAGACTAGAGTGGTTTCCCATTTCCTTTTCCAGTTAATTTACAGATGAGGATACTGAAGCATGCACAGTCAACTGACTTGTCCAGGGTCACACAGGTAGTAAGTATCTGAGGCCAGATTTGTACTCACCAATTTGAGCATTCCTGACTTTAGGCCCAGCTCTCTATCCACTTTGTCATCTAGCTACCCATATCTACTTTCTTAGGAATATAAAATTTTAGTAAGAACAAGATACACAGAAATGTATTGCTTTAAGGGAATAATTGAAGATTATTTAAGAGATGTAACAACAAGGATATCCTCATTTAACCACTCTCTGAACATTAAATCATCTGGAGCATGCAAAACGGAGATGTATACTCATCACCGTACAGAACATTTTCAAGGAGTACAGGCTGTGTAGACTCTGAATTTAAAAAGGATTTTTCATAGCTAGCAAAGTTCCCCATGTGCTTCTGTTTGGATATGGTACTGTACTGGTTGTGCCAAGTTCCAGAACAGTATAGAACCTCCTGAATAATATTCTTAATCATGTACAATTTTGGTATAAACATCTACATAAGGAAAAAAAGATGATAAATTACTCCTGTCCAGATTTCAATTAGATGGACAAAATATTAAGGCCATCTCTCCATATTTTTACATATACATTTTGAGAAGATACTGAGAATGCAAAATGAATTGGGAATAAAATTAAACATGTAGTAGAGAATGAACTTTACGGAAATGGTAAAGCTCCTTTAGTGAAACAAAGGTATATCATTTTAATATTTTATTTATATTATTTATTTATTATTTTATTATTATTTAATATTATACGAGTCGTGTTGTTTAGCTTCCAGTCGTCTATTATTGAGGTAGCTAATTGTCTCAGTGGATTGAGTGCTGGATCTGAGGTTAGGAAGACCTGAGTTCAAATCCAGCCTCAGACGCTTGCTAGTTGTGTGACCTTGGCCAAGACACTTAACCTGTTTCCCTTAATCCACTGGAGAACGAAATGGCACGCCCCTCCAGTATCCTTGACAAGAAAACGCCAAATGGGGTTGCAAAGACTCAGACATGACTGAACAAGCACAGCAAAGAAGAAGAGTT
>JAQQSV010005263.1:0-14594 GCA_028646515.1 Pseudochirops corinnae | reverse complement strand
CTGGTAGACCCTAGGCTAGGTGCTAGAGATAACAATGAAAGAATCTACTCATAATCAGCTTATATTCTAAAAAAAGGAGACCAAAAGGTCATAAATAAATTTTTAAAATTAATATATACAAATATATACAAATTAGTTAAATGCAACTAATTTTGGGTGGGCAACACAAACAGGTATGGGGAACAGGAAAAATTTGCATTGGAGAAGATCATTAAAAAGACTAAGACCAGGCAAGGACTTCATATATTTTATAGTACTGAGAAATAAATATGTATTTCCCCAGCAAAGATTAAGCAAAAAATTCAGAGGTTAGCAGAATAGTTTCTTATTTATCAAAGTGAATAATAATAACTTAAAATGCTGGTGCATGCTGGAGAATAATTTTCCTAAAGCTATTCAATGCTTCTTTAACCACTGCCTCAAAGGATTCTCCAAACAGATCTTAAAGAAAACAGAGAGGGAGCTTCTTCTGAGGAGTTTGTCCCTACTTACTCCCAGTTGCTCATTAGAAGTCCTAATCTAACAAAAGCACCCACTCTGTAATCACATCAAAGAGTCTGGGGACCCACCAAGGCAATCAGAGGTTCTCCTGATTATTCCATTTGAGGAGTGAAAATTCTATCTCAATAAACTTACATTTCCCCATCCATACACAATGCAAAAGAACCATAGACTGGACAAGCTATGGTTTTTATAATTCTTCTCTGCTTTCAGGACACGCACACAAATGTTATCAGAAAATCATTTTTTCTCTTCCTCATGACTCAAGAGCAATATCTTAATCTCAAAAGAAGTATGTAGCCAACTACTGGGCAGACTAAGAAGGACTGTATTGAAGTCTTCCCGCTGTCTAGTGGAATACTACTTGGTTGAACTAAAGTCATTCACTTAACCTGTCAGTTGTGCTGGCATTTCTCTAAGACTTTTAGAGTGTGTATGTGTAAGCCTATCAGTTTTGTGGAGGGAGTTTCCACCAAAAGAAATCACAGATCTTGAATCCTGACCCCTCCACATTTGCCCATCAAAAAGAAAAAGAACACTAACAAATTTTAAAGTGCTGCATAAATGTTGATTACTGTCATGATCAACTGATATCACAAGATCACTTGGGGACATGTCTGTGTGCCTTAAACAGTAAGGACATTTTTATTATGAAATTATTATGAAGTTAATCCCATCTAATCCTCTCTTGTCATTGGTGGAAATAAATTATAAATGCTTTGGGTTATCCCATTTCTTGGGATTTCATTTTTCAGAAGGCCATTATTAAAGACTCAGTCTTCAACAAACATTATTCCAAGGTAAAGAGACCTGATATTTTAGGTTCTACTCATTGTCCCTATGCATGCACATGTTTATCATGTTGTCTTTCACTCATGGAGATGTCATAACTGACTAAAATTGAGACTTCATGGAAACCCACAAACATATTTTTCTCTTACCCTGATTCATCATGCAACAGGCAC
Organism: Pseudochirops corinnae; assembly: GCA_028646515.1. Lineage (NCBI taxonomy): Eukaryota > Metazoa > Chordata > Mammalia > Diprotodontia > Pseudocheiridae > Pseudochirops > Pseudochirops corinnae. Next base: position 13,128 of record JAQQSV010005263.1, on the reverse strand, counting down.
TGGGTGTTGATTTCATGATAGATCCCAATAGTTCTATCTGCATTCTTCCAAACTGATCTCACAGAGACTCACAGTCTGTAATCACAGAATAGTGAAGAATTAATAGGCTGAGTAGTGTTCAAATCATGATTCTGACTAATATAATTCTTCCTCCCTCACAATGTTGTCCTTACTTTGGGTTCTTGTTCTTGTTGTCATTGGTTTGATTTGTTTTAATTTTTTTTTTCCATTGTGCTTTGTTTTGCCTGAGAGGTGAGAGTTACATGCTTGGGGGTGGCGGGGGAGGGGGGATGGGGGAGTGTGATACAATGGTAGGAAATCCAAATACAGTGTTTCTTTTGAGCATTTTCTGAAAAAGTTCTAACTGATCCAATTTTAGCAACAATCTAATTCTAGTTGGGAAAGGTCTAACTGATCATCTCTCACCCTGTTGCTATGTGAGAGTAAAACAAATGACAACGTTAACTCACATTAAGGTCCTGTCTTAGGGTCCAGAAGCACTGAACACTTTTAAGCCTCACAACAACCCTGTGAGCCAGGCAATAATATCTTTATATTTTGGACCATGAAATCAGGGCTTACTATTTGAATTCCTCAGAATATAAGTTCATTGAGAACAAGGACTGTTTCATTTTTGTTTCTGTACCTCCGGTGCCTAGCATAGTGCTTGACATCTAAAAAGCACTTAAATCTTTATTCATTGATGAACTGATTCCCCAAAGTCATACAGTTAATAGACTTCAAAAGCAAATCTTTCTGATGTCAAATATGACATTCTACCTGTTACATCATGAAGCAGACAAATATCTGTGTGTGTGTGTGTCTGTGTGTGTCTGTCTGTGTCTGTGTCTGTGTGTGTGTGTCTATGCCTGTATAACCAAAATTTGGAACTAGGATAATGGTGGGAGGAGGGAAGAATTATGGCTAAATATGATTTACTTAATATTTGGAAGTAGAGGCAAATTAATATTTTCTGTCTTTAGAAAAATATTGTAATATGAATATAAAAGTAATAAATAAATTTGTCAGTAAAATATTAAACTGATAACTTTTTCAGTTGCCCTGAAATGTATGTCTAATTATTAGTTTAAAATATGTCAAATCCTAAAGAGAAAACATGGTTGCTAGTCACTCTGAGGTCTAAGAGTGTGCTTATAATGATTGATTAACACATTAAAAAAAATCAACCCTTGACATAGCCTTTTTCATACCTATAAATAGGGTGGGGACAAATAAGGATTTACTGCATTACACTGAGACTGAGACAATGATAATAGCACTTCCTCTTCAGCAAGAGAAACAACTAAACTTAGCACCTAGAATAATTAATTAAAGATGAGATATAAAATATGAGATACCAAGGCTCTTCCTTCCATATCTACGTCATACTCGGTGAACTTTTTCCTGTCTCCAGAGCCCAGTAGCCTACATTTCTTCTCCCACTGGTAATCTCACTAGAAGTGGCCACATACTGTCCTATACTGCTTCTCTCCTCACAGGTCTTTGTATCATATAGTCTGGACCAATCAATGTTCAAATGACTGTGCTTTACTGCTCAGACTAAGCAAAAAAAAAAAAAAAAAAAAGAGTTGATCCTCTTTTCCTTTGTTTTAGACAGACCCTCCCTCCTTGAGTTCGTATTTACAAAGTACATCCATCACCATGCCATCATTCTCTTGATTAGACATGCCCTCTTTTGAAATCATGTCAAATTGCAATTTTCATTTTTTTATAAAAGATGGAAAATGAACCTACTTATGCATATGACAAAACCCTTTCTGCTATAACATCTCTTTTCTAGGATGGATGGAATCATCCTAACATTTCTAAGAATTTCTTTTCTTTTGTCATTTCTTCTTCAAATATTCTTAGTGCCTAGTTCATTTTTAACAGAAATCTATAAAGTTTTTGCAAAGCTGAAGAGAACATGCTTGACAATGCTCTAATTTTCTCCAGAGCTTTGACTAATTGTTCTCAACACACAGTGATTTAACACATTTTGATAAAATTGACTGTCATCAAGTGAAGTGAGATATTGTTCCGAGTGCATCAGATTCATGCTACTTCCCAAGAAAATACATTTTAAGCTACATCTTCAATATGCACACTAAGCAAATGAAATTAATATAAAAAGCAATAAAGTCTTTATTGTTCAAAAACACACACACAAGTTTATGGGAGTAGGGACTACAGTTTGATAAGATGTTAATGTGCATTCAAAAGAATTAAAAGAAATATACAAGAATAAGAGTCACCCCTTAATAGATAGTCAAAATCTGTGAATAGCATTCAGAAGAAGAATTATAAACTACCAACAGCCATGTGACTATTCCACATCATTACTATTAAGAGAAATACAAATTAAACCACCCAACACTTTACTGTGTACTGGGAAAATAGTCAAAGATGAGAAAAGAAAAAAATAAATGTTGGAGGACAAGCAGGAAGATAGGTACATTAATACATAATAGAGCTAGGAAGTATTCCATCCTTTCCAGGAAATAATTTTTAATTATCAATTAACAAACATTTAAAAATACCTGTGAGGAGGTAGATATTGTGTGTGGCTAGGTTGTGAAGTGGATAGATTGCCAACCCATCTTCCCGAATTCAAATCTGACATCAGACCCTTACTAGCTGTGTGACTCTGAGCAAGTCACTTAACCTTCTTTCCCTTAGTCTCTTCATCTCTAAAATGAGCTAGAAGGAAATGGCAAACCACTCCAGTATCTATGCCAAGTAAACACCAAATGGAGTCATGAAGGGTCAGACACAAATGAAATGACTGAGCAACAAAGCTGATTTTGTGTTAGGTACAGAGGATACAAAGACAAGACAAAACAGAACAAAAGCAAACACCCCCCAACCCTCACTTGACCTAACAGATCTTACATGGGATCGGGGGAAAATGTATGTGTATGTGTGCATGTGTGTGTGTATTGTGTATGTATACACATACACATGTACATACACACAGACAAAATATGAGATGGACCAAAAGTTTTGGGACAGCTTAAATAAATCTCATAATAAAGGGGTTCTTTAGTCAAGCTTTTAAAAAATTAAATCATTTATAAGATAAATAAATAGCGTAAATCTACAGCAAGACTTTTGAGACATCTTGTATATACAAATTAAATACAAAATAATTTTAGAAGCTGGGGAAGAGAAACACCTAATTTCGTAACAAAAATGACTAAGTTATACAAACACTTTGATTGCTGGACACATATGCTAAAGAAGTCATAGATAGAAAGGAAAAAAAAAATAAAGGTTCCAGGTATGGCAAAATGTCCATAAGAAGAAATTTTGTGGTACCAAAAAACTAGAAATAAAGTATTAGAGAATGAGTGAAGCAAATTTTGTTGTATTTATATAAATTGTTCCATAACAAAAATCAAGGATTAAGAATTTAAAAACACAAAGAAGATTATGTATGTTTTATACTTGAATGAAGTAATTGAATAAAGAGTTAGCAAACATTTTGTTATATGCCTATTATGTGCATGTTGAAGTCGAAGAAGTCCAAAATGGGTACAACTTCATGGTCAATGAGTGAACTCTGACCTGTGCCCCACCCCCTTCTTAAAAACAGACTGAGAACATCATGGCTCTGCCCTCCAACCAGAGGGGCAGAAGGCACTGATGTGTTGTGAGGACTAAGACTTCAGAATGATGAAATGGCCCAAAGATGAGTTTCCTTCCTGGGGTCATGGAAGAGAAGTCAAAGAAGTTCAAAATGAATGCAGATGAGTGGGTAATGAGAAGTAGAAACAGAAGAATCACACAGAGAACCAGACAAATGTTATAATCACGTAAATAAAAAGAATTGTAAAAAAAAAAAAAAGTTTCATTTTCGAGAAGATATATATAGATATGTAGATGTGGATATACACACATACATATGCACACATATTTCTTTGCTTGGAGAGGTGGAGAAGACTGTAGAATTCGAAAATTGTAAATGCTGTCAAGCATAGTCACTGTGTAGCTTGGTTTTGCTCATCTATTTTTCTTTGTTCCAAGGGAACATTTACTAGAAGGGCAGAGGGTGTAGAATAAATTGAAATGATTGTGATATAAAAAGAAAAAAAAATCATGAAAACATAAATAAATTTTAAGAAGGAATGTTTGAAATATTCACATGCCCGATAGTACTGGAAGGAAAAAAGATAATGCCGAATTATCAGAAGTCTGCCATAATTTAAAGGATTCTACATAGCTTCAAGGATCAATTCATACATCCTATGACCTTTAAAATTCCTTTTATGAAAAACAATTATATTCTAGTGTCAGGTAATGTTTACTAGTACTCCCTTCAAATAATGTTACAATGTTATCTTTAATTAGCTATACTTTTTTCCTGCATTTGAATGATGGGTAAAAGAGAGAAAATACATTTGAGAAAGAGGAGATGTTTCAAGTCTCTTTAGTTATGCTCCAAGTCAATTTGTTCAAGGTCTTTATTAACATAAGGTGAAGATACAGGCATGTGCATGTATGCATAATAGAGTGGCGCAGTTGAACTTGAGAGTAAGAACATGATCGATGAATTCTTATCTACATTCTTCTACTAATGTTGCGGAATTCGGTTTGCTTTTTTTGATGGTTTGTTTATTTGCTTCTTTGTTTTAAAGAATAATTTAGAGTAGCTCCAGATTAATCATTTCTTTTTTGTTAGAAGCCCTAACACCTCCCATGCATGCATATGCATCCCACTCCCATCAGTAGAAAAATAAATAAATCCATTATGCATGAAAAATAACTTTATTTCATATTTCATTATAGCATATATTTATGTCATATTTTCTTTTTAACTCTAATCTCCAGCATATGGCTTATAGAACTAAAATGCAGAGCTTTTGCATGTGCATGAGGATGACTAAAACAATGGAAAATCTCTTGACAGTCAATGTATCTTCTTGCAAAGACAGGTATTCTCTATTTTACTTTCCTGGCAGCAGTTTGGATATCGCATAAGTTAGTGTTTCCCACTGTGCTAAACATTAATTCAGGAGGGATGATTGACAGTCATCTTAGGTATTCAAAGGCCAAATTGCATAGATCAGCCCAGATTGACTCTCTTGCTTCCCAATATTCAAATGGAATATTTTTCTGATACTCTCCAGAGGCTCCTGCAGATAACAGTGCGCTGTTGCATCAACTAATTACTCATCGTGTTCCTCAAGTTGTGTGTAAAATGACAGGAGAGATTTTTCCAGAATTTGTTGCCCTTGCTATCAGAGGTAACATATGACTAGGGGCAGAAGGGCAAGAGGAATGGAACGTTTATTACGTCTTAGAAAAGTGTCCAGGAAAATTATTTTTTCCAACAGTATACATAAATTTAGTCAATGTCCTTAAAGGATAGATTGTAGGGGTACCTTTAAATTTCAGTGATGCCCTTAATGAGTGACTTCTCTTGCTGCATGTGAACATGTTAAGCCTTAGATGAGTTTTTGTCTAATCGTCCTGAATGCCACACTCTGTCTTTTACTTTCTAGCACTCTCAGCTTCAGGTCAGGTGGAAAGCAATGGCCATACACTGTATTATCTCTTTCTCCATGACTGCCTCAGAAATACTGTCAGTCTGAATTCCATTTGATGCAGAGTGCCAGATGAAGAAAGTCACTCTTCCTTCCCAGTGGTGTCATGGCTCATTGGAAAGGCATGGCTGAAGTGCGAAATCTTCACATTTTAAAATATTAGGCATAAGGAAGACTGTTTTGTAACCTACTTTGGCAGTACTTATAGAGGATGGCAATTTTTATCCATACTAGACAATAGGAAACCATGTCAGTTGAGTTCTTACATATATGGCACCAAAGTCTTATTTCCAGGGGGTTCACATGGACACTGTCATCCAACCTAGTACCTTTGGGAGGGTTCTCACTGAAGCTGAGTAATGTTATTCCCACCTAGATTATCAAACATTGATTCCTAACTAATGTTATCTTAAAATTTCAATAATATAGAAATGAATACCTGCTAAATGTAAACTGAAGTAATTCAATATCAAATAATGATTGAGCAAAACAATAGCGATGTCCTGCTATCTGCTCTGGGAGGAGAAAACAATAAGCAATAAGAAATATTAGATAAAGAGATGCTTCGTAACTCTCACGTACCTGTCATATACAATTTTATAGCTGTTGTTGTTTATGCTGCAATGCCCAATTAAGCTTTAAGTAATATATTATTTTTGGAAGGTGTCCTGACCTGAGAGTGACCAAGTGAGGACAACTCCTGGTGTGGAAACTCCCTCTCACTGATGTGGATTGGTGTATTATCTGTCATTTATATTCTTAGAGGGTAGCCTGAACACTCAAAAGCTGAGTAATTTGCCCATGGTCACATAATCAGTATGTGGCAGAGACAGCAATAAAAGTTATCCATTACAGTAATAGCTGAGTATTTTATATAGTGTTTTAAAGTTAGCTAAGTATTTTATATACATTGTTTCACTCAAATTTTACAATAATCTTTCAAATTAATATTTTCAACATTTACACGTGAGCAAACAGAGTCTCAAATAATGAACTGGGCTCCATAGCACTTATTCATGTAGCTTGATGTTTTCATGAAGACGTTGCCCACATCCAGCACACAATGCTTTAATATACAATTGGGAGATGGTTGGTTTTGGAGATTTCTGGAAGAAAATTTTGCAAAAAGGAAAGTAATGAATCAGGCTGTTGAGGTATCTACCTTCTACCTTATGCTTTGTGGGGAGATATAAGGCCTCAAAGTGTTCTGCTACCTAGTTCTTCCAGTGCAACTGCTGAAGTGAGCAAAGACATTAACTGCTATAAGAACTATGGTGAGATAAACTGAGCAGCACTCATATATATAGTACTTGCCTTTCTCTCCTGTTTCTAATTTAGGTTGAACACTCTCAGGAACTCTGACTTCGTCCCCTGCTTCTGAGTCAGAGTAAGTACCTGAACTATTTCTCTAAGGTCTATCATTTCCTTCTTTATGCTGAAGAACTCTTAGAAAGAAAGCCATTTTCACCTGCTGCTATCAAAAGTACTTGGCACTGGATGATAGAAATTTACCAATTTGACCCTTAGTGCCCTTTGCTTCTTCACCCCCTAGTTGTAGTCTCTCCTCTTCTTAAGATAAAAGAAATTAGTGGCACTAACCCTTGTTGGATAACCAATGCTACCATTGCAGATAGATATCTGAGAAACCGGTCAGTCCAGGGAAAGTGAGGGATGATGCATCTTCACTATGGTGAAACCATGTCAGAAGCAACTGAGCAAGATCTTCCCTAGAAGATTCCAACCTCTTTGGCTTCTCTGGAACTATATTCAATAGGAATCTCCAAGTTTATCTATAGGTGAAAGTATAAAGAGAGGGAGATTAATCAGCTTAAAAAAGTGAAAAATCCAGGGCACTAGAAAGGATTAGACCCTTTACTCCTACAAAGGAGAATGCTCAACCCAGTCTTCTTTGTATTCTATATTGCTCCTCTATGCACACTTCCCTTTTCAACCTCTTACAGTTGGGTTACTATATTAACAGAGTAAGGGATACTTCTCGCCTCCCTCCCTTTTTACTTATACCTCATCATTTTACCATGGGCATCTCTAGAATACATATGGAGACAACTACCGTTGAGTATTATTTCCTAAGTGGAAACCCAGAGAGAGATCTTAATGTCACCTGCATTTGTTTTCCTCACTGTCTAGCAGATCATGTTTTCTAAATAGGTGACTTTGTAGTAAAAAAAGAAAGTAAGCGTACCAGAGGAATCAAAGAAAACCCAAGTATAAAACTTATAATCGGAAACCAAATTTATTGAGCTGTGACTCTGGGTTCTAGTCATTTAACCTTTGTTCTGCAATAAGCAGGAGAACAGTTACTGAGGACAACTTGAATGCATCTAGCAGGGATGTACATTTCTAGGCTTGCAGTGACTCTGTCTTCACTCCTAGATTGAGCTCATCAGTGTATACAGATTCTGCCTTGCTGTTATATTTTTAACAGTTTTCTCTTACTTTCAAGATCTTTTGGTGGGTAGGGAGTTTCAATATCCCTCCTCCACCAAGAGGCCCAGGGGTTCTGAGGACAAACTTAAAAGTTTAGCTTTAAAAAGCCTGTTTTCATACTCCTTAAGACTAGACTTATGAAGAGACACTGTTATCTGCCAATAAATCCCAGTATGAGAAGAGGGAATTTTCATGGAAGACTCTTGTCTTTTGGTTAAGGGTTTTTGTCTACAATGAGGCCCTCATTGTAGACAAGCTCAGTCTTAGTGATTCATGGTTAATGCTGCACAAGAGATCATTAATTTTTTTTTCACAAACTATAAGATTATGAAGTATACATGTGTTTGTGTACATATACACACACACACATAATTGCCATTTTCTAATGCACATTTTTTTGACTAAAATTATTCAAATAAATTGTGCATGTCCACAAGGGACATAGAAGGAATTCATTTTTGTAATGCATGTCAGAGAATTTATTTAACTTTTTTTTTATTAACTATACAACCAAACAACCAGTGTTTAGGCAAGAGAAATTTCAAAATTTTTTGGTTTTGTTGTTTTCTTTTATTTTTTTGGGAGGGGGGGGGTGTTTTTATTTTCTTTTCTTTTCTTTCTCTTTTTTTTCTTTTTTTTTTTTTTGCTATTTAAGATTATGCTGATTAATAGAAAGAAAAGGGAAAAAAAGATGAGGTAACAATGAGGTTCTTTCAGTGATGAGAGTACCAGCATCATAGTTGGAGTGGAGGTAGTATTAAAAACAGTAGCAGCAGCACCTTTTTTTAAGGCAGCATCAACTCTTAGAGAACCAATCGGAGTAACTGCCTGTGTTCTCTCAGCAAGTTAACTGTGCTCAAAATTCAAATGCTTCCAAATAAAAAACCACCTCTTGAAATCTCAAGTTCAGAGGATAAATCCATTATACCAGGGAGTCCAGAACCACCCAAACCCCTCTTACCTTAGCATTGCCTACCTCACAGTGGCACAATTGGAAGAGAATTACTTTGTAAACCATAAGACACTTTATATGTGTAAGATATTATAATGGTTTAGAAAAACAACTTTTAAATCCATACCAGAAGGGCTTCAGGTGATATTGTCAACAGTTTCCTAAGAAGAATGACTTTACACATTTCTCATATGAATGTGAGGTGCCTGGTTGATGCCAGCTAGTCAGGGAGACTGAAGCTTGAGGGTGATCATATTCAGCATTTGCAGATTTAGGATGATTTAGCCTAGAATCTAAATGGGAATGCCTCCTTTAGGTATTGTAAGTGAGGTTAATGAAACGTTAACTTCCTAGCCTACTTGGGACCATTTACATGCTAATTATTAAGCCAGGCAGCCTAAGAAACAAAAATGCAACTGCGCTCAAGGTATGTTTTTTAAAGCTTTGTGCTTATGGTCACTGTTAGCTCTTAATTTATCTAGAATGACTTCTCCTTTTGGCCAGTTATTCCCCATGCAAGATTTTACCAACTTAGTTTAGAGAAAGATCTGGATGTCTCACCTAATCCTGCTCAGTTTGACTTCACCTCATTTATTTCTGAATACCCCACATGCATGTTCTGTAGGGAGAGGGGATATCTCCTATTAGTAGCAGCCTCCAAAAGAATATTAGAGCCTTTTTATTTTTTCCTGCAGCTGATCCCTTTGCAGAGTGTGTTACTGAGCAGTTCACCTGTGAACCCAGCCTCTTAACTAAGAAAATGCTCTTTCATCAGTTTTCATTTCAGAATATTTCTCCTGGGACCTTTCTGACACTGGAGCACCCTGAGGAATAAAACATGGAGCAGCAAATCTTGCATTCAAGGCTTCCACCATGAAGACATTCACATAGAATAATCTCCTTGTGCTTGACTACTTTTCCTCTAAATTTGGCAAGGAATTCATGTGCTTGCTAGTGAAAGCAATCTAGGAGTTCTTTGGACCTCTTTGCTGGGTAATGGCTTCATCTCAATTACATTTCTATAGGAAATGGTGAGAGCCCACTTTTCTTTTTTCTATTTCCCTTTTTAATAGTTTGGTGAAGCACATCAGGTAGAAGCTGCAATTGCCCATGGTGTCTCTCATCATCATCCTTTCTTCTGATTTGATGCTGATTTTGCCCTTTGATCTAACAAAGTTAACTTCACACAGGCAAATTGTTCAGAAATGTCTCTGACATCAATAACATTCATTTGTTGTCTGTTACAATAAAGGCAGTGGCTCCTCCTTCTTATTTTGTCTTGCTCCTCAGTGTGCCAATGCAACCTTAAGCTCATTAGTAAAACAGGTAGTGTTCAGAAAAAGGGAGCTCATGATTTCCCTGTACTGGATCTTAGCTGGACTACATCTACAATCAGGTCCTTTAATGCTTGGCATCATACTCTAGGAGGGATATGGGAACAGTAGATTATACAAAGGAAACCAGGGGCGGCTAGATGGCACAGTGAATAGAGTACCAACCATGAAATCGGGAGGACCTGAGTTCAAATTTGGCCTCAGACACTTTATACTTACTAGCCATGTGACCTTGGGCAAGTCACTTAACCCCAGTTGCCCTGCCTTCTCCCCTCCAAAAATGCAAAACAAACAAACAAAGGAAATCAAACTCTAATGAAGTTTACTTGAAAATTAACACTAAAGATCTTTAGCCTAGAGAGGGAAAACCTCATGGGGGTAAAAAGGGGTGGGGGTAGAAAGATATGATGGCTTTCTTCTAAAGTAGATATATCAAGTACTCAGCCCACTCCCAAGTGGGTCCTTTACCAGGTTAAAATGTAATTGGGAAATATTTAACAAATTAAGTAAATACACACACACACACACACACACACAAACACAGGACAGGCCTATGAAAGAAGGCTGACACTTTTTTCTGTTCAGTCACCAATATCAGAACAAGAGCCAGTGTGTTGAACTTAAAAGAGAAATAGATTTGGGTCAAATATAAGGAAGGATTCCCTAAAAATCAGAGCCAACATCTCCCCTATCTTCAAAATCATCACTGGATTAGCTCATCCATGCTATATATGATCTCATGTCTCTTCTCCCTTTTGTGGCTGAATTCTTTGAGGAGGCTGTCTATAATTAATGCCTCCTCCACTTCCTATCCTCTCTTCTTAACTCTGCAATCCAATTTCCAATTGCATCTTTCTATTGAAATTGCTCCTCCAAAGTTACCAATGATCTTTTAATTGCAAAATCTAATGGTCTTACTGCAATCTTCAGTCTTCTCAACTTCTCTATAGCCTTTGGCACTGTTAATTACCCTCTTTTTCTTCACACTCTCTTTTTTCTAGGTTCTCTCAAAACTACTCACTTATAATTCTCCTCTTGTCTGACAACTCCCTCCATTTGTTTTGCTAGATCTTAATTCAAGTCATGCCCCTAAAAGTAGATGTCCCTCAATGCTGTGTTCTGGACCATCTATACTATTTCACTAAGTGATTTCATCAGCTCCAATGGATTTAGTTAGTATCTTTATCTTGAATATTCTCAAACATATATCCAGCCCTAACCTCAATGCTAACCTCCAGTCTATCATATCCATTGTCAATTGGGCATCTCAAAATGGATGTTCTATAGACACCTTAAGTTTAATATGTTCAAAGTTGAGTTCATTATCTTTTCCTCAAACTTCCCATTTCTATCAAGGGCATTTCTATTTCCTCAATCATGTAGTCTTATACTCTGATTGTCTCCCTCAATTTTTCTTTTTTTAACTTTTATTTATTTTCGTTTACATCATTCATTACCACAAGATTTTGAGTTACAAATTTTCTCCCCATCTTTCCTCTACCCACCACCCCAAAACAACCATCCCATTATATAACCTCTCCCCCAACCTATTCTCTCCTAAGTCCTCCCCCATCACCCCTCTGACTTTCCGGTAGGGCAAGATGAATCTCTCTACCACAGTGCCTGTGTATCTTAAGTTCCAGTTGGATGTAGTTAATAATAATAATAATAATAATTGTATATATATATGTATATATATTCATATATATGTGTAACATTTGATTATAGAACTTTAGATTCTAGATTCTTTCTCTTCCTCCCTTGTCACCTATGCTCACTGGAAAGACAAGCAATCAAATACAGGCTGTACATGTGTAATTACGCAGAACCTCTGCACAGAGGGCATATTGTGAGAGACTGTTTACATGTTCCTCCTTCCTATCCTGTCCCACCCCCAATTCCACTGTCTACCCTGTCCTCGTCCCTGTCCCTCTACAGAAGTGTGCACTTCCATCAACCCTCCCCCACCCCTTGCTCTCCCTTCTATCATCCCACCTCTCATCCCCATTCCCCTACTCTCCTGTGTGACAAGATATCCAGTTTAGAGTTTATGTCATTCCTTCCCTAAGCCAAGTTCAGTGAGAGGAAGGTTGACTCTTTCCCTTTTGTCTTCCTGTTCTCCCCCTCTATTGTAACAATTATCCTTTACCTCTTCCATGAGATGTTCAACCCCATTCTCTCTCTCCCTGTCTCCTCTCAATCTAAAACTCTCTCACCTTAAGATTTTATCTTTTAGAATATTGTCCCTTCTTATTCAATTGATCTTATACCCTCTATGTATTCATATATACACATACTCATATATGTGCTTGTATGTATATATAAAACAACCCTCTTATATAAATATATGTGTATGTATATGTATATATAAATTTGTATTCCCTTCACCTATCCTCATACTGAGAAAAGTTTCATCAGTTACAATTGTCACTTTTCCATGTTGGCATGTAAATAGTTCAACTTTGATAAGTTCCTTATGATTTCTTTTCTGTGTTTATCTTCTCATGCTTCTTGTGTTGGAGTGTCAAATTTTCGTTTCAGTTGTGTTTTTTTTCAGCAAGAATGTTTGAAAGTCCTCCACCTCACTGAATAACAATATATTCCCCTGAAACATTACATTCAATTTTGCTGGGTAGGTGATTCTTGATTTTAATCCTAGCTCCCTTGATCTCCAGAATATCATATTCCAAGCCCTTTGATGCCTTAATGTAGAAGCTGCTAGATCCTGGGTTATCCTAATTGTGTTTCCACAATATTCAAATTGTTTCTTCTTGGCAGCTTGCAACACCTTCTCTTTGGTCTGGGGATTCCAGAACCGGCTATAATATTTCTAGGAGTTTTCTTTTGG
>JAQQSV010005262.1:0-14594 GCA_028646515.1 Pseudochirops corinnae | reverse complement strand
TATAGAAGGGCTGTAACCAATGAGTGATCACTGGGAAAAGAAAAAAAAAAAAAAGCAAAGCCAGACATAAAAGAGAACAATAACGAGTTTTGCTTCAGTCTCCATTTAAACTGTAGTCTTTCTATATCTTTCTCTGAGTTTAGGTATCAAGGAGCAATCATTCTTAAGGGATACAAAGTACAAAGGTCTCCCACCCCTGGGTCACAGTAAATCATGATCTTGTCAGTCAGCACTAAGTACCCACAGAAAGATCCTTTCATCTTATCTCGAGCCTGGCTCCCAAATTCCATGGTTCCTTTTCCATGCTCCCAGCTCTTGTCCGAATTTACCCAACCATCACCTGGACTCACAGATAGGCAGCTCCCAACTCCTGTTCCCACTCCTGTTCCAATTTGAAGCTTACTGTGACCAGTCCACCTCAAGTCCTTTGAAGTGTCTGTTCCTGGAAGAGAAAACTTAACAGAGCCACAATATCTACATACATTAAGCTTGGCAGAATTACAACATTCACACACATTGCTGGCACTATCATTTCAATTCACTTTCTGCCTGTGAAATCAACACAAGTCAACAGACAGGGTGCATCTGTCTGACAAAGTAACACAATTCAACAGATAGAATGCTTCTATCTGACAAAATAACACAAACAATAGGCAGAAGGCTTCTGTCTGACAAAGTAACATGAACACAAATCAACACAGAACAGAGTGCTGGATGCCACAAGTGTTTTTCTCAGTTCTTCTCAGTCCCAGCTGTGCTCCAGCTTTTAAATATCATCAGCTTCTTCCTGCTCTGCCCACCTCTTACTCTTTCCTGTCCTGGTCTTTGACAAGTACCTCCCATTCTGGACTTCATAGGTTCTGTTTCTAACAAAGACTTGATATATTCACAGGGAGGGTTCAAAGACACTCAAACTGTAACAAGATGCTAAATACTTTAAAACTGAAACAAGGAGCTACATACTCCTTTGCTTGCCATTAAAATGTGACAAACATATATTAATCAAATCACCCTCAATGCACATGGGACTTTGCAAAGTGCAGTTACAAAGAGATCTTTGAAACAGCCTCTTGTTCACAAGAAACTTACTTAAAAGTATGTTCCTGGAGTGTAGGAATCAAGACTTATGTAATCATTATCTTTATGAGATCATCCTCTACATACAGTGCTCTGAATATAGATGGCACCCCATAAATATTTTTGGAAGTAAGGAATAAATTAATATATGGGAAGAGGTAGCATAAAATCTTCAATTAGATGACTGTTGGATAGGCATTACTTAAAGATACAATCTTTTTTTAGAATGATGATAAATACAAAGGAAAGGAAGATATGAAAGACGTTTGAAAGGGGAAAAAATCAGCAATGAAAAACAACCTGACCAGACTTTCAAAACATCTGAAACAAAACAGCATGATTGATAATTTATTTGCATTGTATTCTCATCCTATGATCTAGTCTGTACTTTGACTACTTTGCTATATGACCTTGGGGAAATTATATAACCTGTTCTGAATCATAATTCCATCACTTAAACTTTTTAAGGTCATTGCCAGGTCTAAAATTCTCTTCCTGCCCTGGATAAAATACCTTGACTTCTACAAAACAATAGAACTAGGGTTTTACATGTGAACACTGAGAGAGAAAAGCTAAATTTATGTTCCCATTCTGGCCATGGTGATGTACACTGCTTTGTTTTCTTAGTGAGACTCTTTATTACATGACCTAGAATATATTTTTCCTTTATCTGTTCATTCACTGTAGCATTCTCTGACATGTTCTAAATCAATTAACAGACATATTTCATTTTATGGCATTTTTTCTTCTCATTTTTAATTGGTTTCTTACATTATCTCATTGGGAAGTACTAATATGCAGTGGATGGAATTCTTTTATAACACATTTTATTGGCTCTTTGCAAAGAAACCACCACATGATTTTTAACCATTCAAAGGCAGGTCACCATATAAATGTTATTTTAGGAAAAGCAAGAGTGTGCTGTGATTAGGAAAATTGGTAGATTTGCATTTCTAAAGGCATACATACTGCTTTATAAACTGAAATGGGGCATAACTGAATATGGAAATATGAATATGTAAATGTAGGATGATATATTCAAGCACAGCAGGGTTTGTGCCCTTCTACTTTCCCTCATTTGTAAAATTAGGGTATTGGAGTAGTTGGTATTGAAAGTCCTTTTAAATTCTACACTTCTGTAATTATTCTAGGAAGAGCCAGAAAAATCTATAGGCAGCAAACTAATTCATATCTCTTCAAAGATTCTTGAAAGATCACCTTAGTACCTTGTTCCCAAGCAATCATCTCAAAGCAATCCCCTCAACATGCCCATTGCCTGTTGTCTAAATCTCCAGTTATAATTTTGCCATTGCAATGTAAATCTCCCCTCCCAGCAAAATAATATCCAATTCAATTCCCTAAGCATTTAAAAATTACTACTTGTAAGTCATGTAAGCTATGAGAATATGAAGGAGAAAGGAAAGACATTACCAAATTTCAAGTGCATACAATTTTTAATGTGGCCGTACACAGCCTATGTAAGTAAATGTAAGAAAAAATTGAGGACCAAGACATCAGTAAAAATTGGAGGAGTCAGGGTTAATACTGAAGGGTTAATACCTGAGCTAGACTTAGAAAAAGAGAAGGATTCAGAGTAGTGGTGATAAGATGGTATGCTATTTCAGTAATAGAAGACAGTTCTTAGTGATGCTCTGATTCTTCAAACTCCATTTGTGACCTGGTCCTCCAAGCTTCTTCCATGGAACATGCACTTCTTATTGATGAAAAGTCACCATATGTATCCCAGACGCAGACATAGACATACCACACTAGTCCTTGGAAATCATCATGCTAGTCAGTTGCTTGAGTATCCTTCTCCCTCTTCTCTTCATTTGTTACACTGACTCAAAAAATAGTACTCACTTCAATATTGCCAAAGGCCCCTCTTGTACATGATATTTTCCCCTAATAGAATGCAAATTTCTTGAGGGCAGGGGCTAACTTGCTCTCATTTATTGATAGTCTCAATCCATTTTTCATTCATTTGTAGATGTAGGAAATGTAATGTTGGATACGTGGAGTAGTTAGAAGAACATTTTGTTTGAAAAATTAAAAAAATTATGTTGGGGACCAGGAAGAAAAGTGGGAGAAATATGTTTGAGGAAGATCTTGAATGTCAAGTTAATGATATTGGATTTCATTTTTTGGGCAATGAGAAACTTAAAGGTTTTTTTTTTTTTTTTGAGAAAAGAGTGATTGGATCATATCTGTACCTTGGGAAGGTTATTTTGGTAGCTGCCTACAAAATACATTAAAGAGGGGAGAAAGTGGAAGAACAATTAGTAGACTATAATGATAATCTAGTTGAAAGGTCATGAGGCACTCTAGTAGGATAATATCTATGAACATAGAGAGGAAAGACTAGATGAAAGAGCTGTGGAAATAGAATCAACAAAATTCAGCATCTGATTGGATATGAGTAGAGGAGAAAAAAATATATGTATATATATAATGTGTGTACATATTTATATATGCACATATATATGTGTATATACAGTGATATATACACATTTATATGTGTATATAGAGTGAGAGACTCTAAATTTAAGTAATAGGGGGAAATTGAAGGAAATTGCACACTTATGAAATGAGATATTGAGTTTCTTACAGACATTTTGTGATACAACAGGCAGTGGATGAAAATGTGATCAGGATTCAGAAAAGACATAAAGACTAGCTATCTAGAATTAGGAATTATGACCATAAACATAACCATCTAACTCATGGAAGTAGATGAGAAAGCTAAGATAAGTATTGTATGGATAACCCATGAAAGTACTGAGTATAAAGCTTTGGGGGATGCCTATACTTCTTGGGAGGAAGATAGATCATAGATTTTGTGCCAGAAGAGACCTTAGATGTTTCTGAATGCTAGTGGTGAATGCAAGTGACAGCAGCAAGGAAGGATTATATTGACCTCTCATGAATGAAGGCATCAGGGAACATTTCAGTGGAGAGAGTCAAAATTGAAGAAGTGGTAAAAAGTGTGCTGTCTTCCAGAGAAATCCAGGTTACCATCAGCACAAGAAAATATAAAGACTTTTTAAAAATTGAAGATGATAGGACATTTCTTAGAAGTTAAGCAGGGGTATGAGATGAAAAAATGAAAAAGAAAGGCAGAAGAAAAATGGGATTGGGAACCTGGAAAGCAGCAAGAATGTGAGGAGGGGACTTTTAAACTGTGAGATGTTGCCTCTAAAAATAACCCCAAAACCTCAATGTAAGAGAGAAGTTGTTAGCCATAAATGTTGATTGGCTAGGGTCTTTACCTTCCTGGGTTCTCTGATGAAGGAAGGCACGACTGATATATCATTTCCTTTCCAGAAATTAAAATAAAAATGTAACTTGGGCGTCAAGATATCACAGAATGCAGAGCAGGTGTGTGGTCCCATGAACTAGAATGAACATGTGCATTATGACACAACATCAATATCTTCTCATGATAGTGTGGGTGTAACTAAGTGCTGTACTTTCTGACACCTAACAAAGAACATGCTTGACAGCTTTGTCCTTTTTTCCATGCTTTCTTCTCTTGCTAACCTCACTCTCAGTGAATGAATATCCACTCCCATGACTTTTTAATAATTGTACATTTGCATATAGTGCTCTACACTCTAAAGCCCTCCTCATGAAGAGTTTTTTTGACATAAAGGTGAAACCTAGGTTCGTTGAAGACTACACAAGTGAGAAGAATTCTACTGGAAACTCTTCCGCTGGGAAGGCTCTGTTTCATGGCAAAGTGATGTATTGCTTCTCTCTTATATTTCCACGTCCTGGAGGGCAAACTGGAAGAAATTCATCACAGAAATGTTGGCTAACTGATGGAGTTAATTTTTGGCTACAATAAACTAATGAAACCATCTATTAAAACTTAGAGGGATTGTGATCTTTATCAGTAGACAAAATACTCAAGAATGAAATGAATGCTCCTGAAATTATTGAAGTGTACCTTTCTTTATAATTTGCAAAAAATTTTCCTCATGGTATCCCTATGAAGTTGGTAGTATAATTAGTTTTATCCATTTTCAGAGTATGAAAAAAAGAGGCTTAAAGAATTTTTTTTTTTAAAAATTTCATAGTCCCAGGTGAATCCATCCTGATTTCTCAGCTCTTTTCTATGCTCTGATCACAAAGAGAGGGATAAATTTATGACATTTACAGTATTACTTTAAAATATTTCAAAGATCAACATAAGTAATGCCCCTTAATTTCATTCCTGACTATTGACACTTTGCTTTAAGGCTGAGTTGTAATACTGCATTTTCCATGAAATTTTATCTTGACTCTTCCTTCACTCTACATTGGGGAAAACAAACAAACAAAACCACCTTTCCTCTTTTTCTGATTTCACAATGGAGTTTAATACCCTTATGCATGTCTTATAATATAATGTATATTATATTTATCTATCTACATACATCATCCCTACTAGACTGTAAGGACATGGTATTCACATATGGATGTCCCAAAATCTTGCTTCACTTTTAGCTTTTAAACATTTTAAACTGCACTAAGGCTTTTGAGACTGATATGTTTCTATTTTTTTCCACTGTCTGACCCAGAATTTACATACAGGGGATATATATGTGTCCCATCAATAAATTATCTTCTCACACTGAGGTTCTCACTGCATTTGTCGTGCTTTGGTTTTAAACATAGCAGATTGTAGAACTGATGACAAACTGGAAAGATCATAAAGAACAGAAAAATAATGGGAGGAAAGAAACACTGCTGTAGAGATCAACAATTCTTTATCTGAATAATAAAAATAAATGCTGTGAAGGGACAGCAAAGAGGCCACCAAAACTGGAGCCTAAAAAAAGCCTCCATATTGTTTATGGTGTTTTTACAGGGCACATTAGAGGGCCAATGTTAGGAAGGAGGAGTAGAATTTTTATTGACTTTTTGTTCCTCTTTCAGAAGGTTTTATACTCAGTGGAGTTGCTTCTGCATTTTCTTGTTGCTGCTATTATTTTAATCAATAGAGATTGAATGCATTTCTTCCTATTTGAGGTTACAGTGGTAGGAGACATGTCAAAAAGCAATGGCAGTACTATCTTTAATAGCTCATGTCTCTGCTCTTTTAGGTCTACACAATTTATTTTCCATAATAATCCTGTAAGAGGAGCTCGTATTTATATAGTATATTAAATTTGGTAAAGAAAAATAAATAAAATTATAAAAAATCCTTTCCTTACAATAATCCTATGAGGTAAATAACTTTTCATAACTGTAAGGAATCTACAGTCATAGAAATATGTGTATTCCTGTCAAGGAAGCCTATTTATCTTCTGAGATCTTTGTCCATGTCATCTCGTAAATCCTTCGTAGGTTGTCTACTCAATGTATTGGGGGACATGCTCTTAATTTCTTTGTATGGATACTCATAAGGCACATGCTGTTCTGTTGTTTTCCCTTATTTTTTTCAATGTTCTTAGAGCTTTTTTCCCCTCTAAGCATTTTTCTGACGACATCCTTCTCACACTTTTTACTGTACATTTCCTTATTGAAAATGTGCTATAGCCTGCTGATGACCCCTATGTACATCTCTAATGTACTTTGTTAGAGGTCGATTTTTGTATACCTCATTTGGAGTGGCCTCACTACTTACATAATCTCAAAAATTTATTTTAAACAAAAAGCAAAAAGTGTGTGTGTCTCTGTGTGTGTGTGTGTGTGTGTGTGTGTGTATGACAGAGAGAGAAAGAGAGAGAGAGAGAGAGAGAGAGAGAGAGACAGAGAGAGAGAGACAGAGAGAGACAGAGACAGAGACAGAGAGAGAGAGAGAAGCATACCAACCTAATTTTCCTGACTCTCAACTTGGCATTTTCCTTTCTATAATGTTACCACTGAGAGCTAGGCAGGTACCAACATATAGACAATTCAAAGAAGCCTGGATTTAACATGTTAGCAAAAAGGAAAACTATAATATGGTTACTATATTTTCATACCTTCTCCTAATCCTTTGTTTTAGTAATTTAAAAAGACATGATTTTTTCCCATTTTTCTTAAAAATTAAGATGTTTTATACTTTTTCCTAAACATTCATTTTAACCACATAGTAACTAACATATCAAAAGAAAGAGCTAAAATGACAGATTTGGGTTTCACTTGTTTTTAAAGGTATAAGAAACATTTTTTTGGTAGAATTTTACACGGTAAGTCTGTTTCATAGCAATTGCATTGCTTATGCTTAGCAAATGGAATCTAATAATGTTTCTGAATTATTAACCAACAAGTTTCATTTATAGCAGGAAGCAATTCAGGAAGATATTAACATGCAAGATGCTTGGAATACAAAGAGTACTGTTCTTTAATTCATGGATAAATGAAAGGGGAAATAACATGTTGAACATCAAATTCTACCTTATAAAATTATTACAGTAGCATATATTATTCAGGTAATACATAGCCAAAGTTCTTGTTCAATCTTCTGTGCCCAGGCTTCTCTCCATGCCTCTTTGAGGTCTTATTTATTCCATGAGCAACTGGCAACTGTGTGGTCAGAGGAAAAGAGGGTACTCTGCATTGTTTATTAGAGCATGATTTTATTTGTTTATTTATTAGAGCATGATTTTATTTGTTTAGTTGAGGAGATGCTTTCTGAATTATTTTCAACAATATTAATAATGAGAATATTTGATAAATATTTGGACTTAATTTACTTCCATGATAATTTGGCACATAACCCCAAGGTGACAGAAGATATTCAGCTTGATTTCCCCTTTGCCATGAAAGTTAAAAAGTACTATAAAATATTATATAATGTTTTGGATTCTTCAAAGCACTTACATATGGGTTATGTCATTTCATTCTCATGCCTAATGAGAGTAGGTAGAACAATCAGTTTCGTTGGTTGAGAGAGAGCCGATTCTGAACTGGGTTCAAATTCCTCTCATGTACTGCTACACAACTTCAGGAAAGTTACCCTGGGATGAATTTCATTTTCTGAAAACTGAAAGGCTTTAAGGTCCATAGCAGTTCTGCATCCATGTTCCTATGATCAGAATGACAGTTCTTTAAGAATATGTTGGTACAGAACTAGTGAGTGCAAATATTGCTATAGGTGAAAATCCAGAGAGACACAGTATTCCATAGGAAACAAGGAATTCCTGTCTGGAGATAGAGTAGTTTCTCTCTCTCTCTCTCTCTCTCTCTCTCTCTCCCTCCCTCTCTCTCTCTCTCTCTCTCTCTCTCACACACACACACACACACACACACACACACACACAGAGCTATTTAAAATTCTCTCTTAACATACCAATGAAATAAAAAAATGTATATACTTGAAAAGAAACTATTTAGGCATTTAATAATCACATAATATAATGGTAAGATTTCACCTAGCTGTTTAATTTAACAAACATTTATTAATTATCTACATGTGTAACTCTTCATACTGAGCCCTATCCTTACATTCTGTGCAGTCGGGGCAGGAGGAATACAAAATGGGATACAATGGAAAAAGTATAGGAATTGGAATGAATATCTGTCTTTCCAGTTATCCCCTGGGTGGGGTTAGACAAATGAACAAACCTCTGAATCTCAGTTCTCTTATTTCTAAAATGATTTGGGGGGGTAGCAGATGGATTAGATGACCTTGAAGGCTCCTTCCAATTTTAAAGCTATGATATATGTCCACAGATTAAGTTAGTAGTAAATAAATATAAAATTATTTTGAAAACCTGAAAATAAAAAAAAAAATACCTGAAAATAGTAAAACAAAAGAAAAAAATTGCTTAGTCACCATATCTGTAGAAGTTTGACCTCTTCTTATGTTGATGTTATATGTTTGCTATTCTGTGCTAAATTATAAAACTATTCTTACCCTTCCTCTGCAGGCAGAATTCACAGCTATGCGGGACCAGTACATGAGAGGTGGAGAGGGCTTCATCATATGCTACTCTGTCACTGACCGGCAGTCTTTCCAGGAAGCTGCTGGATTTAAAGAGCTCATTTATCAGGTCCGCCACACTTATGACATTCCTTTGGTGCTAGTGGGGAACAAAATTGATCTTGAGCAGGCCCGACAGGTAAGTGCCAATTGAATCTGCTAGTCTTCTTCTCTGTAGACTGTTTCACAGCATGTCAGGCTACCATAACATGCAAGGTCTATTTGAAAGGACTCTGTGTGTGTGTGTGTGTGTGTGTGTGTGTGTGTGTAATGGTAATGTGAATTTGAAGATCTTCCCCAACCCTTAATAGGTTGAGTGTAATCACATGGAACTTATTCTGGGAGGAGTTTGTTGAACAGGTAAAGCAGAGTCCAGGGGAAGCTGTGAGTTCAGAGGAGTTAGTATGGTGGGAGAGAGAAGATGCAGGCAAGGAGACGGCAAGACTTGTGAGTGTTTGTGGGAAGGCTTTGGGATGGTGAAGCTCTCTGCAGTATTATTGTGTATAGATTCCTTTCTTGCTATGATGAATTCTGTTTTCTGGTGCTGGGATTTGACTTTGCGGCATTTGAATAAATGTTTTGCTTCTGTCTTCTATATGGAAAGTCTGTTATATTTTGTGAGTCATAATTATGCTGGCAAATTCATAGTGCTGTGAATATTACATTGGTACTAAAGTGTATAAAAGGTATAATTTATGAATTAGGTATCCTCTTAAATTGTTCTCTGCCCTGGAACTGTGTCCATGGTCCCTGCTTCCCTGTGGCTATTGTTGTGGTGTTACTCCTCACCCTGGAACTACAACCCAGAACTGGGAACTGGATCCCTGTATGAGCAATGAAATGGAGTCCTGCTCTCAGTGTCAGTAAAAGGAACCCTCTAATCTCTTTCTGACCAATTTTCTGATCTCCTTAGTGTCTGTGATCTGAGAGCTCTGGAAGCTACTGCTGTCACAAGTGATTCAATTACTTCAATGCTGGGATGTTGTGATGGTAATAGTAATTTGAAGATCTTCCCTGGTCCTTAATAGACCAAATTTAATCACATATAGACTATAGTGAGGGGTGGGGGTGGGGGAAGAAGGTGTGGGGTGGTGGTGGAACTTGCTGAAAGAATGGAACAGGAAGAGTGGAGCAGGAAGGAGAAGGGGGGATCCAGAACAGGTTTGGGAGCAAGCAGTGTGGAGGTAGAGCAGCTATAATGAGTGAGATAGAGGCATTTTTGCTTAAGGGAGCTTATTGTGTTTTGAAGGCCTAATGGGGAAAGACTTGGGAATGTTGATGCTTCCTGCACTGGTTATGTGTACTTCTTGGTTGCTATGTTGAATTTGGCTTTCTGGTGTTGGGATTCAACTTTCTGGTGTCTAAATGAATGTTTTGGTTCTGTCTTCCACATGGAGTGTCTGTTATATTTTGTGATTTATAACTACACAAGCATATTCATAGCTGACATGGGCACTGTGACTATCTCATCTGCATTATAACTGGTGAGGCTTGAGTTGGCCCCTGCACTGGAGTGTACTGCATTCTCACCCCATTGTGACACACCTTTACTTTTAACTCTTTAAGTTGTCTTGGGCTAAAAATTATTTCATCTTGCTGTTTTTGTTGATTCTGCCACTCTAGAATGTGCTTTGAAGCCTCATTTAAAGTTGTTTGAAAAGGAATTTGGGAGAGCTCATGTAAGTCCTGCCTTTTCTCTGGTATCTTGGCTCTGCCCCCTCCCCTCCCTAAGATTCCTTTTAGATCAAAAGCTCTAAATGACCCTTGGGGTTAAATGACTTACCTGAAGTTA
The DNA here is from genome assembly GCA_028646515.1 of Pseudochirops corinnae. NCBI lineage: Eukaryota > Metazoa > Chordata > Mammalia > Diprotodontia > Pseudocheiridae > Pseudochirops > Pseudochirops corinnae. The sequence goes on along the minus strand of JAQQSV010005262.1, from coordinate 3,831 downwards.
TAGGGAATAACAAAGACAGAATTAGAACCTGAATTTATTTGCTTGATAATAATAGTAACAACTACTAGTATTTACATAATACCTACTCTGTGTCAATTCCTGGGTTAAGCCCTTTAAAAATATTGTCTCATTGGCTTGTCACATCAATCTTGCAAGGTAGGTGATATTATTATCCCCATTTTATAGCTAAGGAAACTGAGGGGAAAAGCTGGTAAATGACTTTCCCAGGTTTACACAGATAGTTTGTGTCTAAAGCTGGATTTGCACTCAGGACCAGTGATTTGTCCACTATACTATGAGTTGCCTTGCTCCATTAGGTATGAGTGATGTGTGCCTCAGATTCTCCATCTAAACAATGAAAACAATGAAAAACAAAAACCCTCTAACTTCCCCAAATGATCTGTGGGGATTGTTAAAGTCACATTAGGTTTAAAAAAAATAAAGTTTCAATGAAGAAAATATTGTTGTTGATATTCATAACACAAAGAGACAATTTTTCAAGGCAGATCCTACTCAATAGTTATAGCAATTCTACCCCACCATTGCTATTTGAAATGCTCTAATCACAAGTAAGGGCCTTAAAATCTTCCTTATGACTGGAGATATTTCTTTTATAAAGGAAAACTAAATTCAGTGGCCTAAAAATGGAAAAGAAAGTTCTAGAATAAGTATCAACATTACAGGAGCTAGGTGATAAAGTTCATAGAGCCTTGGCCCTGGAGGGTGACAAAAATGAAGTATTTACAGTGCCTATGGTGATTATAAGTATGCTGATATGGTTAGTAATCATAAAATATAACAGGCTGTCTACATGGGGATATAGCTAGAACATTTATTCAAATACCAGAAAACTGAGTCCCAAAAACCAAAAATTCAAAGCCATCACAGTAGCCACAGAGTTGTTACACATAGTTAATACAGTAAACACTCATATTTTCAAGCCTTCAAAACAAACCAGGTTACCACAGGCAAAGCTCCACCTCTCCTCTCTCATGGTAACTGCTCAGCCTCCACATAGCTCACTCCCAGCAGCTCTGGCCCCCTCAAATCCTGTCCCCAGCACTCCTTAGCAGGAGTCCTTAGCAGAAGTTCTGGAGTTGTATTCTGTCCCCTAGTGTTGCCCCCTATTCTAGGGCTTTGTGGGCTCCAGCCTGTCTCCTACTTAGTTCTGGCTCCTTCCTGCCCCACTCCTTCCTGCTATGTCAGCAAGTTCAAGGGATGTGGAAGATCTTCAAATCCCATTACCATTACATGGAGTAAGGGAGTTCTGAGTTCAAGTCAGATATTTCCTAGTCATATAACAATGAGCAAGCCCATTAACCTCTATCTGACTCATAATCACCATTTTATAATGATAGTAATAGAACAAAAGTCTCAGAGATTTTGAGAGGATAAAATAAGATGATATTGGTAAAGAGTCTATTGTAGAGTGCCTGCCACATACACAGTGCTTCCTTTGCTTTCTTGTTTCTTTCTTTACTATTTATCTTATAAGATGTCACAGCCAAAAAAAAAAAATCTGTCTCTACCTTTGGACGACATGGATTCTGAAGTTTCCACCATTATTGAATCCTGTAATTGAAAGCAACGTCTTTCTTGTTCAAAGGCAATATGTTTTATGGACAGTCAGTGAGAAAGGTATAGCAAATATATTGAAATGCTTTCAGTCATTACCACTTGGATGTGAATTGGTTTATCAGAATTACTTCATTTCTTAGTAGTGAAAGGAAAGAAAGAAGATTGGTTTATTTCCATGGGAAAAGGAAAAAGAAAAGTTTGAGAATGTAGATGAAGGGGACTTTGAGGGTGTTCCAGTTGAGTTGGGGGAATGAAGAGGGGAAAACTGAGTAATGAAGAAGCTGCATCAGGGAACTGGGGATTTTTGAGGTTACTCTGTGAGATACCTAAGTTTTGTAGTGGATGAAGTGCTGGAATTAAAGTCAGAAAAATCTGAGTTCAAAACCTTCCTTAGACATTTTCTAGATATGTGACCATGAGGAAAAGCCTTAATTTCTGCTAGTGTCAGTTGTGTGTGTGTGTGTGTGTGTGTGTGTGTGTGCGTAAAATCAGAATAGCAACAGCACATACCTCTCATGATTGTTGTGAGAATACAGTGATAAATGTAAAGTGCTTTGCAAATCTTCAAATCTATATTAGCTATTTTTGTTGTTTTAAAGTGAGGGTGACATAATAGGAATAGAAGTTACTAACAAACCTATATCACTTACTCTCTAACTCTGTCTACAGTTGGTATCGCCTACTGTTAAGCACTCCTTAATTTCCACTATCTTCTCCCCTTCTGAGCCCAGTTTACACTCTCTCACTTCATAATGCCCTCTACTGTCATGCCAGGAAGTGAGACTGCTTTAATCCTTGTTTTCCCTTAGCTTGTCTCAAATGTAAAAACAGGACTCTGAATGAAATTAGTTTCAGGGATTCCAAGAGATAAAATTTAAAATGTTCCATGTCAATCGCTAGACTCCAGACTGTTTTATCCAAAGACAGAGCAAGACAAACTCCAAATGTTGACAACCTAATTGCAACTTAATGCTTAGCTGGAGGCCTTGATAACAAAGCTCTCTCAATCCTTGTAACCCTTTAAGTACCAGGTAGGCTTCTCAAAAGAATATCTACTACCCCTCTATGAAAGTCCCCAGTGCAAGCATTCATGTGAATACAACTAGTAACAGTTTAGCACTCTCATATTAACAATGTCCTTTCTATACACTCACTTGTGAATTTTGTAGCACAGTATTAGTGTATCCGTTTTACAAACGAGAAAGCTAAAATTAAGACATTTGCCCAACATTACAGAGCTAATAAGTAAAATGGGATTTAAAAAAAAAGTGTCCCTTGGCTCCAAGGATGAAATTTTGTTCCTCATATTGTACTGTTACATTCTCTCCAAACACCATTTACACAATTGATAAAATAACAGATATAAGAAGAACTTGTTGAGCATTTTCTATATATCTACTTCTGACCTAGGGGATCAGGAGATATGGACAATAATAAAAGAGTATGTGTGCGTGTGTGTATGTGAGTGTGTGTTTGTGTGTGTGTGTGTGTGCCTGTGCACATGCATGAATGACTCAGACACTCCCTTCAAATACATTATCTTCTTCTTGGTGAGGTAACACATTACACAGGAAACAGTTAGAAAACTATAAATGTCCATATAGACACGTCATAATACGTATTTGAGGTAGTAAACGTACTGACAATTTGGAAAAGCAGAGTTGATTGTAGCCAAAAATAGTTGAAAATGTTTTGAAGATGCAACAGGAATTCATTTGGTCTTGAATGGTGGGTAGACTTTTCATAATTGAACAGGAATAAGAAGAATATTATAGGTAGAAAGATGGACAGAAAAAAAAGACAAAGAAATGAACTTTAAAATGATTCCTAGGAGGGACAATGGGGTGATGAATTTGAATGAAATGGATACGGTAACCATTGTAAACTACCCTAGCTGTTAACATTGTAAAGAACCGCACCATCTTCTGTCTCCTAAATGACACCTGTTTCTGGCCCTAGTTCAGGGATTATCATTTTTTTGTGTATCATGGAGCCCTCTGTCACTTTTCTTCTCAGAATGATGTTTTTAATGCATAAAATAAAATAAAAATAATTTAAAGGAAAACAAATTACATGGAAATATAATTGTCAAATCTCTAGATAAGTAATTATTACATTTCTCGTTGTTATTAAGTGGTAATGATATAAAAGGGGAAAAGTCCTTCCTACAAAACAATAACATTTACTTTATAATTAGGCCTAGAATTAGAAATGTCATTATAGATCAGTCTACAATTCCTAGGTATCTTTACT
>JAQQSV010005260.1:0-14595 GCA_028646515.1 Pseudochirops corinnae | reverse complement strand
CTTCCTTCCTTCCTTCCTTCCTTCCTTCCTTCCTTCCTTCCTACCTTCTTCCCTCCCTCCTTCCCTTCCTCCCTCCCTGGTATAGAATACCAACACTGTCACTTACTGACTGTGTGATTTTGGGTAAGTCATCTAACTTCTCAGTCACAGTTTCCTCATATATAAAATGGGAATGAAAATACTTTCCCTGCCTACTTCAGAGAGTTATTGTGAGCATCAAACATATGGTAACATGGTATACAAATGCTAAATAAGCAGGCGTGTATGCTCCTATTCTCAGTGGACTCCAATTCAGAGGGAAGGGGAATTAGATGGTCAGATAACGAGCTAGGTTCTTTCAAGAACCAACCTTGGACAAAGTTAGCAGGAAAAACTGTAACACCCCAGTAAGTTTTCTGCAAGCCACTTATATGTTCCAGTGCTGGTCTGGAAGTATTGTTTTAAGGCTCAGACAGCTGAGAGAGGAGCAGAGGCAGGAAATAAATCTAAGGAGGGCTTCCTAGGAAGGAGTCTGATTCATAGCTCAGTCTTTCACATCAGCTCATTTTCACTTGGCAAAACAGGCTATCCTCTATCCCTGACAAGACAGGAAAAAAAGACTGTCCTTCTGTCTCCCCCAGGACTAGCTCTAGTCTCCTTGCCAAGCACTAGACTAAAGGTGAGTATTTAGGTGATACGTGTTTGTGGAAAGAATTCCTGGAAGCCAAACCTAACTGTCATGGCAACTCCCATTCTTATAAACAGAATGCTGATTCTGTGAGTCCAGTTTAGGCATAATGAGTGAGTATTTAAGAAGGAAGAACATCAAGCTGATGCAATGGATAGAGTGCCAGGCCTGCAATCATGGAGACTCATCTTCCTGAGTTCAAATCTGGCCTCAGACACTAGCTGTGTGACCCTGGGTTAGTCCCTTTGCCCTGTTTGCCTCAGTTTCCTCATCTGTAAAATGAGCTGGAGAAGGAAATGGCAAACCACTCCAATATCTTTACCAAGAAAACCCCACATAGGATCATGAAGAATTGGACAGGACTGAAAAGGATTAAATTACAAGTTGTAAGACCATTCAGATGTTCTGGTCCCATAGTTGAATGATAATGACTCTTTATCTGGTAAATTTGAGATCCCCTTTGACTCAGACTCCAAGGCCAAATGGCCTACTGGACCTGCCAGTAATTAAGATCAGGGCTCAAGATTTCTCTAACACCTTCAGCAGCTTAGTCATTTGAAAGCTGAAAAGCTATATCCTCATACTCACACACACAATTGTAAACTCAGTAGAATTGAGAGAGCCTGCTTGTTTATTCCAGGCAGTAACTGAACACCATACTATTTCAAGCTAGAAGACCTCAGAGATCACCCAAAGGAGCCTCTTATTTTATTTTATTTATTTTTGCAATCTCTTATTTTACAGATGAAGAAACTGAGGCCTAGGGAGAGGAGGGGAAATGACTTCCCATGGTCACAAAGGTAGTAAGGTAGAACTTGGGTTTGGACCCAAGTGTTCTGACTCCAAAACCATTATTCTTTTCAAACTGATCTCACGTCTTATTATCAGGATGAAATGAGATAATTTCTTCAATGTACTTTGCAAACTTTTAAGCACTGCATAAATGCCAGCTGTTATTATTATCAATTTAATTAATGCAAGGGATGAACTTAAACGTAAATTCAAAAACCTTATTTCAGAAACATAAAAATTTGACAACTTTAGACTACAGAGAATTTGTCATATACATTTAGAGAGGGCAATGAAGGTATATGGAAGCACCTGCGTTATGGGTAAATAACATGATGAACATGGAAAATTCACCTTAATTTCTCTTTGTCATATTAATTGCATTCCTGCTTATGCTCCAGAAATACAAGAACATCTGGCAAGCCTTATAAAGTGGGAAGTCTAACCACAGGTATAAGACTAAGGAAGTATAGAACCAAGTTTTCATTTGATTCTGCACCAGGCATTTTTACCAAGTTTTGTATCGCAGGTCGCTTTGATAGTCTGGTGAATGATGCTCATGGACCCCTTCTCAAAATTATGTTTTTTAAATGAATAAAATACAAATGATTGTGAAGGCAACCAATTATGTTGAAATATCATTATCAAAATGTTAAAAGAGCAAGTTCACTAACTCTAGACTTAGAACCCTTGCTCTAGACATTTCTGATTATGGCTCATTTTAAGTGTTTCTGGATTATTTCTATAAGAAAGCTCAGAGAGATAATGAAAGGAGTCATGAGATAGAGGAATCCCATGTAGAAGGAATGTTCTGCTTGGGTTGCAAAGGGCACATGGGGAACCATGGGCTGAAATTATAGGGAGCTAGATGTTCACCTCATCCAAAGGGAAATCGTGCTAACAAGTAGTTGTCCCAAAGTGTAATGACCCAACTTGGGAAGTAGTCATTGAAGGTCTTCAAGTAGAGGTTAGGTGACCTCTTATGGGGAGCATTGTAGACAGAATTCATGGTTTGGGCAACCATTGAACTATGATGAAAGAGACCTCTAACAATTATATCTCAAATTCAATATATATACTCTTACAAGAATTATTATTATATCATATATATTATAATATATAATAATAGTAATTATTATAAGAATTTTTAAAATTAGCATATATATCCCTCTGTACCATGCTGCCTGCTGATCCTGGTACAAAGACCTTGAGCCCCAAGGTAGCATGGGGCAGCTCTCCCAGTCCTAAACATCTCTAACAGGCTCCATGCTGCATATCCTCCTGGTCCCAACTACTCAGGTAGTCTAGGCCAGGATTAGGGAACCTGCCCAAAAGGATTTGTTCTGTGAAGTTTGGATACAGTCAAAGGGCCACTCTTGAAGACATAGTTCTTAGGGCCACAAGTTCCCCAGCCCTAGTCTAGACTGTGCAAGGTTCTTCTCTAACTCTCACCTACCATTTAAACTTACCTCTCCTGTGTCTCATTTCCTTGGGATCCGGAAGACTTTGTATTTTCTAAGACAGTAACTATCTGATCTAATCAACTAATCTTTGTGGATGGAAGATGCATCTGAAGAAGCATTCAAGACCCTCTCTTAAAAATGTAAGTCATAGGGCATGGCTAGGTGGCTCAGTGAATAGAGCACCTGTCCTGAAGTCAGAAGGACCTGAGTTCAAACCCAACCTCAGACACTTGACATATTGCCTAGCCGTGTGACCTTGGGCAAGTCACTTGACCTCAATTGCCCTGCCTTCACCCCTCCAAAAACAACAACAAAAAAAATGTAAGTCATAAAGTTCAAGTCTTAGCTCTGCAATTTATTAGCTGTGTGACCTTGGACAACTTACATTTCCTTTCTGGGACTGTATCTTCCATCATAAAACCAGATTATATGATTGATATCTCTAATGGAGTCCTTTCTACCTTTAGCATTCTATTAGCCTACATGTTCACATTTTAATACTGGCCTGAAATCCTTTTCCCTATCTTTGCTCTTACCCAAAATAGAAAGCAAGAGATTAGACTAAGTAGTCTTTTGAAGGTCCTTCCTCAAAGATCTATAATGCACAATATATAATTGTGTTATGGTGGGAAATTACAGCCCAAGAAAGAGGGGAGAGTTGGACCAACACCATCCAAAATGAGATAAGGGAAGCAGGGCCATGTCAATTGGGAACATGAAGATGCCATGAGGGCTGGCCATTGTTTTCTCTCATTCTTCCAATATTATTGACACGCCTCTCTTCTGAGATAAGTCCTCAATGATATGACTTTTATACAATCCTTTAATCACATAAAAGAAGTTAGTGGTGGCAAGCTGCTCGTACCCACCAATCAATCAATCAATCACCAACCTCCCAGTTGCTCAAGTTTGAAACTAGGGAGTTGTCCAGGATTCCTCCCTATCTCTCACCTTCAATATCCAAGGTATTGCCAAGACCTGCCAATTTCACCTTTGCAACATCTCTCAAAACACCCTCCTTCTCTTCTCTGATGCTGCCATTACTCTGGTGCAAGTCTTCATTATCTCATGGCTGGATTACTGCAATAGCCTACTGGTGGGTTTGCCTGCCGCAAGTTTTCCCTCACTCTAGTCCATTGTCCATTCAGCTACTAAAGCGATTCTTCTAAAACATAGATCTGTCTGTGCCACACCCACACACCCACACACCCACACCCACACCCACACCCACCCACCCATCCACACACACACACACACACACACACACACACACACACACACCCTACACACACACCCTTCAGTCAGCTCTAGTGGCTTCTTATGGCTTCCAAGAGCAAACACAAAATTCTCCGTTTGGTGTTCAAAGTCTCTTATACTTTACTTCCCACAAGTACTATTTAATGCAGTATCATTAGTCTCCTCCAGGCTGTTCTATGAACAAGACACTCTGTGTCTCCGCTCTGGGCATCTCCTCTGGCTGTCTCCCATGCCTAGAACATTGTCCCTCCTCTACTCTGACTACCTACTTCCCTGGCTTCCCAACTAAAATCCCACCTTCTAAAGAAAAAGCCCTCCCCAATGCCTTTTAATTACAATGCCTTCTCCATATTAATTATTTCGTATTTATCTTGTATATGACTCGCTTTGTATAAATTTGTTTTGATGTTGTCTTTCCCATTTCATTGTAAGCTCTTTGAGAGATGGGATTGTCTTTTGCCTTTTTTTTAATTCTCAGTGCTCCGCACATGCATAGTATATGATTCGTAAATGTTTATTGATTTCTACTCTGTGAATGAAAGAATTGATACTCATCCAGAGGCAGGCTCCACTCCTCATTTCTGCCCTGAAAAATCACCAAGGCTAAGGAGACTTTGGGACATCAGCATCATCCGTGAGATGTTGCCTTTTGGAGACCTCCTGCAGATGAGCAGACTCTCAATCTAAGTTTTTTTGTTCTATGAAATGTGTATCCTCTTCTCCCAAGAGGACTTCTCCCTCACCTTCACTGCTTTATACATTGGATGAAATTCTTCCCTGTCAACCTTGCTTGAAATCTATTTTCTCTTTCATCTAAATTCTAAGTTCCTACCATTCACTGGAGCATGCTTTGACTACTTTTCAGTGACTTGCTACAGATACCTTCCTGAAACAATAAGCACACAGGTGCTTATTCAGCATACCTTAATTAATAGGGAATTTTGATGAAATCTCAAACTGGACATAAATGGAATTGGTTCCTCCCACACTAAAGGGAAGTTGGCACTGCCCAGCAGGTTCTTTGGGCAGCCAAGGTCAAGTCAACTCAGTCAAGAGAGTCAGCCAGAGATCTTCAGATCACAAACTTCCAGTTAGAAGGGGTTCTAACCCCCGAATTTTACAGATGAGACAACAGCAGCTACAGAGTTTAACTGACTTGCCCAAGGTCTCAAAAGTAGCAAGTGAACAAAGCAGAAATTAAACTCAAGTCCCTTTACTCCAAATCTAGGGCTCTTTCCAGTGCCAGCTGCTAACAATAAAGTTCAATTAGGGTTTTTGGGGGGGGCACGTAGGGAGGAGAATTGAGAAAAAGAGATTTTTTTCCTTTTGAATCATCAATTCCAAATTTTGCTTAAAGTTATTTCTCAAACAAGCGATGATTAAGATTACAAGTGAAGTTAGGACAACACTTAGGGGAAGTAAAAGAAACAGCTTCATTCCCTTGTTCCCCCTCAGTGCTTCCAGAGAGACTAATGGCCACTTCTTACCCATAAGACTAATTTAGACTCCAACCAGAAAGAAACAAAAAAGGTTTCTCACTGAGCCAAGGGCTATAGGGATTATTATTATTGAGAATTTAGGTGCCCTTCTTACTTATCAAAGTGTAGCAGCATCCCAGGAGGGATTTTGATCTGACCTGCTTAAAAAGACCCAAACCAGTGGGCTGTCTTTTGACATGATCTGTCATCTGAAAACTGCAGGGTCTCCATGGCTGGCAGATCTCTTACAAGAAATTGGTATGGTGGCTTCTAGCCCCTTTGTTTTCTGGGCTTGTTTTCTGCCTTGACTTAGAGAACTTCTGTTTATATCCACACGTCCTCTGGCTACTTTTCCTCTTCAGATCTATCACACTGGGACTCACCCTTTAACTCTTTTCTTGGTGTGAAAAAAAAGCTACCCAAGGGGGTCTGGTCCATCACTGGAATGGACCAGGGAACTGCAATGTGACTTAGTGGAAAGCCATTGGATTTGGAAAATGGAAACCCGAGTGCAGATGCTAACTTCTCTCTATATTTACCTGTGTGACTTTAGGTAAGTGACTTTAGTCTTTGGGCTTCAGTTTGCTCATCTAAAAAATGACAGGTGCTGGACTGGAACATCTTAACTTGGCGTCCGTGAACTTCTTAAAAGAATAATGTGGGGAAAAGGAGCAGGGGTGGTAACCATGCTCTCAGGCAAAGTTAAGGTTAAAACATTTAATCAAAAGAGAAAAACAGGGAAGCTACACTATGTGTCAGCCATATTAATCAATGTTGTTTTGGACCATTTTAAATAACCAGACAGTATAAGGTTGCAATATTGTTCTGGTGTAGGAAATGACGAGTTGGTGGACTTGGAAAAATATGGAAAGACTTTGACTTATGAAGGAAAATGTTATCCACCCTCAGAGAAAGAGAGGACAAATAAGTACAGTATGGTTTACATAGATGCATATGAATGTATATGTCTATATGTGAATATGATTATAGCTAAGTATATGTATCCCCTTTTTGTTGTATCCTCAGGGCTTACTTAGCCTAGTGCCTGGTACACAGTAGGTGCTTACTAATCTCAGTCAACCAACAAGTACTAGCTTACTGTATGTCAGACCCTGTGTTAAGCATTCGGGATTCAAAGACAAATGTGCAAGAAACTGTCCCTGCCCTCAATTACACTAAAGTCTCTTGGTGGAAGGAACTAACCAGATTCCCAGAATTTTCAGTTGGCAAGTTTAGCCAGGAAGCCCACAAGTCCCTCCCCAACTCTTCCTTAACCTGCATTCTGAATGCCAAAGATCAGCACAAGATTTCTAGTGCTGTGGGTGACTGGGAGATAATCTCTCTGCAATTGAGTTTGAGTGTTTTCTTTGTGAATGCAGAGTGACAAGTCTTGACAGGTGCCTACCTCAGCTTTGTCATTCTCTTCTGGCCTTTTTCCTACCCTTTCCCCTTTCCTGCATCCACCAGGGTGTTTTCATAAAGAAAAGAATAACAATCAATTTCTAGCTTGCTCTCCAAGACACATGACAACTCTCACCTAATTACTTAGTCAAATCTCAAAGGATGAAACAGGGTTGGGGAGATTCAGGGGACTTTTCTGAGTAGAATGATGCAAACCACGGAGGGTCAGGGTAGTAATGAGTCTTGCTTAAGAATCCAGGGTAAGTCAGTTACTTAGCAAGCATTTATTAAGCTCCTATTGTGTGCCAAGGACTGAGGATACAAAGAAAGGTAAAAGCCAATTCGTACTTCCAAGGAACTCACAGTCTAATGGGGACTGCATTGCAACATACAATATACACACACACATACATATGCATACATGTATACATACACACATTTGCATACAAAGACACAGATACACGTATGTCTTTGTGTCTCTGTGTGTATGTATATATGTGTGCATACACATACACACACATAAACAAGATATATACAAGATAAATCAGATTATCCTCAGATTTAAGATTTAGGATTTTAGATTAGGACTGGGAAAGGCTTCTTACAGAAAGTAGAGCCACAGAACTCCCTGAAGAAGGAAGGAGACTGTCCTGGAGGTCTGTGGACAAGAGTCACCAGAATCTTGGATGGGAGATAAAATGGATTGAATAAATTTCAAGGGAAGAAAGTTTACTGAGGGATGGTGGTAGAGGTAGAGCCTGGAAGTGGCATTAGGAGCCAGGAGTAATAGAATTCCCTCCTGATCTGTGGGGGTATGGGGAGGGGTGGGATATGAGGGTGACCAGTGCTAGGAAGGGTAATTAGGGAAGCTGCCTTAAATAACAGAAGCAAAGAGTGGGGAAGCTTCAAACTTTCAGTGTTGCATAGACTCAGGTAAAAGCTAGCAGGGTATAGAGGAAGATCAATAACAGTCCTTTATCAATCAGTAGACATTTATTGAGTACCTACTATGTGCCAGGCCCTTTGTTAGGCACTAGTGATGCAAAGGGAGGAAATGAAACAGTCCCTTCTTTCAGGGAGGTTATTTTGTCAGGGTCAGGACTACCCTCACTACTAAGTCTAGACAGTCACATGGGAGTGTAGTGGGGGAAGAACTTTGTAAATCTCAAAGGCATACATATACATACATAATGCACATACACACATACATATGCATATTTATGTATGTCTAGATACACACATGTATATATACACATATATAAATACACACAGAGACACATGTGTGTCTCTGTGTATGTGTATCTATGTCTATGTATATACACACACAAGCAAGATATATACAGGATAAATTGACAAGCTATATATATATATATTGACCTGTATATATGTATGTAAATAGATATAGATCTATCTATATTATCAATGTAGATGTTGATGGTAGTGGTGGCGGTGGTCATGGTTATAATGGCCTTCCCTACCCCAGAACTTTTTAACTATCTGGGAGATGTGTCTTAAATTCTACCATTATTCGTTTCTCTTTGCTTTAAGCATCGCTTTTCCCCTTTTTAACATGCCTGGGAGTGGTAACTCATTGCCACTGATAGAGTACATTGGTGGATTCGTTTGTCCAGTCGTGGTCTTCAGGGAGAGAAGCAGTACCCCCCCTGCCTTGGGGAAGGGCAGAAAGGAGTGGTGGGAAGGTGCCCGAGGCGAACTTTAGCTGCCTCACAATGTTGCCTAGGGCTTGGCATAGGACTCAACAGATCCAGAAGAGGCTCGCTACCTCTAGCTTTTGAGTCCCTTCCAACCTTATTTTTAAAAAGAAAATACACAAAGAACAAATTGAAGCTCCCTAGAATGAGAATACAAAAGAATAAGTTTAAATGAATTTTTAATTTTTTTTAAAACAATTTAAAAAATATGCTTCTTGCTTTTTTTATGTGCACATGTTATTGGGGGAAAAGTCACAGTTACTGCTGATACTGACGGTAGCAAGACCATTTAAATGTTGTCCCTTTTTTTGTTATCATTTCAATCATATCCAACTCTTAATGACCGCATTTGGATTTTTCTTGGCAAAAGCACTACAGTGGCCATTTCCTTTTTCAGCTCATGCTACAGATGAGGAAACTAAGGCAAACAAGGTTGAATGACTTGCCCTAGGTCATATAACTAGTAAATACCTGGAGCCAGATTTGAACTCGGGAAGATGAGTCCCCCTGACCCCAAGTCCAGCATTCTATCCACTGTACCACCTAGCTGCTGCAGCTGCTGTTGTTCTATAGTTGAACAATAATTATTCTTTGGCTACTAAATTTTAAGTCTCCTTTGAATGTGACATACAGCCCAAACGCCACTCCTGGCTCAGCCCCATGCCGTTCATTGGTGGTGGGCCTGCCAGTCTTTAGATTCTCTCTGAGACCTTCAACAGTCACTTAGAAACAGAGATTTGCCTGAAAATGCCAGGGACCTATAGGCACCCAACTCCGGACTTAGTCTGTTCCAATCTACACAAATTACTTCTTCCTCCTTCAGCATATAAGAATCTAGAAAGAATGTACAAAACCCAGTAGAGTTTGAGGACCAGTATTTGAACTCATATTATCTGAATTAAAATCCAGAATTCTTTCTCCTACACACATAGCAGCTACCCCTAGGTGAGACAGAGGGTCAAATGTGGGATTGTTTACAAAGGTGACTGTATAGGGTCAGAGACCATTTCTGGGAGGAGTGCTGCTTAGGGTGAATCACATTCTGGGCTCCTTCTCTTTCTCTCCTTCCCTTTATACATGTGGAATCAGGTTACAATGAACATCAGGGGCAATTCTGAAGAAGGGCACACTTCAGTTTGGGTTGTGGGAAGGAACAGCCCCACAGTCTTGCCTTGAGAACTGGAAGATATTTCAGGGTGATACAGAGATGCTTAGAAGCTTGTTTGTTTTAATACCAACTGGCAGATGATCCTGTGTGTGTGTATGTGTGTGTGTGTGTGTGTGTGTGTGTGTGTGTGTGTGTTGACTCCAGATATGGCAAGGGCAATTGGTTGATTCCATGTGCATCTAAGTTAAGGGACTAAATATGTTTATCCACCTCATGTTCAGGTAACAGTTTCAGCATCCCTCCTAAGGAATGAAATTTAGAGTTAATTTGGCCCCTGAGTATTTTGGGTGAATAAAGAATAATGGGGCAAATCCTCCTTCTCCACCACTCCTAGCTAAGGAGAGAATTCTACTTTTCTGTATTCCTCTCTAAAAATACACAAAACAAGATGATTCTTTTAGGGTCTCAAAGATTCTTTCCACAGCTAAATGGCTCAGTGAATAGAATGCTGGGCCTGGAATCAGAAACATCTGAGTTCAAATATAGCCTCAGGCACTTACTAGTTGGAAAAGTCACTTAGCTCCTATTTGCCCCAGTTCTTCATTTTGTGGGGCTGTCTGCCTACATCCATCTGTCCATCCGTCCATCTATCCGTCTATCTATCTATCTATCCATCTATCTGTCTATCTATCTATCTATCTATCTATCTATCTATCTATCTATCTATCTATCTATCTGTCTGTCTGTCTGTCTGTCTATCTATCTGTCTATCCGTCTATCTATCTATCTATCTATCTATCTATCTATCTATCTATCTATCTATCTATCATCTATCTGTCTATCAGCAGCTGGACCTGGAGTTAGGACCTGGAGTCAGGAACTTTCAATCATGTCTGACTCTTCATGACCCTATATAGGGTTTTCTTTGTTAAAGATACTGGAGTGGTTTGCCAGTTCCTTCTCCAGCTCATTTTAGAGATGAGGAAACCAAGGCAGATTAAGGGACTTGTCCAGGGTCACACAGTTAGTAAGTGTCTGAGGTCACATTTGAACTCAGGAAGATGAACCTTCCTGATCTCAGGGCCAGCACTCCGTGCACTATGGCACCACCTAGTGGCCTTGGAATCAAGAAGACGAGTTCAAATACTGGCTCACACACTTACTAGCTATGTGAGCCCAGGGAAGTCATTTACACTCTGTTTGCCTTAATTCACTGGAAAAGGAAATGACAAACCACCCCAGTATCTTTGCCAAGAAAACCCCATATGGGGTCACAAAGAATAACTATTTATACAAACATTTACATTAAATTTTGTTACAAAACTAATGGGCCCGTGTGAGGTGTACAAATTTATCATTTACTTAGTAATGTAAATTAAATTTTAATTATATTTCCAAAAGATGTTTCTTCTAGAGTTTTTAAAAATTCTTAACCAGATCCTTGAGCAATTTCATTAAATGAGGTCCAGGTTACTTTTAAGGTCCTGATTGTGAATGTATATTTTGTTCATCAATACTTTACTTTAGATCATTTACAACAATAAACGAAGCAAATTCCGTCTACTTCAGAACCCTTATCTAAAGCACATTCATACATACCCACATTCATATTTGGTACTTTTATTAACTCAGTAATATGTATCAGCACAGTAAGCAGTATATTAGAAACATGGCCTGGAAAATCCATAAGGCAGCTAGCTCTATAAGGTTACATTACTGTGCAACTGGTGATTAGCATGTTTTATAGGGTTTCTGGTTGAGTTTTCACAAAAAACATCACTGGGTCCAAGGTGGTTTTTTTTTTGAGGGGGTGAAGGGGAAGTTGGTTTTGTTTTATTTTTATCTTTTCAAAAAAGTCCAGGGATTTCAATTTTGCCAATAATGATATTCATATTTTAGGTGACATCCTCACAAGGTAGTATGGCACAAAACAAAAAATTACATTTTAGATAATGATTTAATATAAAATTATAGTGAGTGGTGAACATAACCAAAATCCTAGATTTGTCAAATCATTTTTTATTATAGTCCTCTTTCCACTGTTCAAATATGAGATCAAAGTCACTTGATCTCTGGTCTTCTTTGTGAACACCTTTAAAATAAGGGGCAATTTGACATCCTGAGATGAGTTTTTTTGTTTGTTTGTTTTCACTTTTTTTGTGACAGTGAGACACAATTTTGAAAAAACATATGATTTTGTATGTCAGAGTGACTACCCTGGCCTCCACTGCCTAAAGAGCAGGTGCGTTTCGTTTCACCCCTCTCCCAGGTTTCTCTGGCATTCTTAAGTGGTTGGGGGAGGCCTAGGCTCTCTTCCATTGGCTTCAGCTTCCACCTATGACATTCCTCTTGTTCTAAGGGAATCCTACACCCACAGTTACATCTAACCACTTAATGGTCAGGTTAGCTTTCACAAAAGAATATTTACTTGAAAGTTAAAGCCAGAAAAAGACCCAACATACAAGTAACCTCTCCAAACACCTAGGAAGTATCATCCAATGTCCCCAGTGCTTCAGTCTCTGGGCATGTGAAGGAGATTAGGTTAACAGTTTAGCTCAGTTCTGATAAATCCAACCCTCTTTTCCTTGGGTTCAAGTCCCAGGTATTCTGACTTCTCAGGACTTCCTTACTGGCCTGGCTGCAATGTCACGGGCCAGGGATTTTACCTACAAATGAAAAGGACAAATAAAACAGACCTCTCTCCCCCAAAACTCCAAGCCCAATTCTCTGGGGCCACAAGGTAAAACAGAAAGGGAAAAAGTTAACCCTTTCCCACTCTGATTCAGTTCATGGTGCCCATGCTGTGGGTGAACAGGACATTGGCTTTTCTGGATGCCTAGGGAAAGAAAAAACATCTCAAGTCCAGCAGTTATAAAGGCTCATGCCATTCTAGCCACGTGGAAAAGACCACTTCCAGCCATGCAGAGGAGGGATGCAAAATGTCTTCTCCCAGAAGGTAGCATGACTCCATCTCTAGTAATGGGCATGTGCAGCAAACAGCCAACTACCAGCATTGTGAACACTATGAACCCTGGAGTGGCCGTGCAGATAACTATTGTAATCCAGGCTTTCTGTTGTTTCTGTAAAGAAAATTTACACAGATTTGACTGGGGCTGCATGGTACCTTTCCTGATATTTCTACTTTATACAAAAATCTTTGCATCAGCACTGGTTCATTTCAGCAATGCTTCTAATAAATGCTCAGACCTGTATGAACTATACTAACAACCCACAAGTGAGACCACCAATTAAGTTAAAGAGTGAATTTCCCCACCCATCCTCCCAGCTATTCACAACATTTTTCATCAGATATTCCAGGAAAATGAGCTGAGCCATCAAGGGGTAATTCAATTTTTCAGGGGAGGGGGGAAAGGAGAAAATGGGGGGGGGGGGTCTATGAGGATTGGAGTCCTCTAGACCTCAAGGCCCTTAAGGCAAGGAGCCAATGTAGGGCCTGCATACTACTTTGGTAGATCTGAATCTCATCCATGGGCAGCTAGTTGGCACAGTGGATAGAGAGCTAGGCTTGGAGTCAGGAAGACCTGAGTTCAGATTTGACCTTAGACACTTACCTGGGCAAGTCACTTAAACCTCTGTTTGACTCAGTTTCCTCATCTGTAAAATGGGGATAGCACCAACTTCCCAGGATTACTGTGAGGATCAAAAAAAAAAAAAAGCGCTTGGCTCGGCACACAGTGGGCACAATAGAAATGTCAGTTATATTATTATTATTATTATTATTATTATTATTATCCCACACAGTTTCTGTGGCAATCAAACTAGGTTTTTAAAAATACTTTGAAAACCTCAAAGTGCCATAGAAATGCTAGATATTCATTCAGACTTTATCCGCTCTTGCCCAGACTATTGCAATAGCCTCCTTGCCTCTAGTCTCTCTCTCCAATCCATTTTTCACACAACAACCAAACAGATTTTTCTAAAGTGTGAATTTGATCACGCAACTCAATAGACTCCAGTAGCTTCTTGTTGCCTCCAAGGATCAAATACAAATTTGTTTGGCAGTTAAATTCCTTTACAACATGGACCTGACCTACCACATACACTACAGCCCAGCCAAACCGGCCTTCTTGGTATTCTACCTTCTCCTGAGCCTTTGCATGGGCTGCCCTCTCTGCCTAGACTGCACTCTGCCCTCACCTCCATTGCTCACTATTCCTAGTTTCATTCAAAGTGTAGCCCAAGGACTTCCTTCTACATGAACCCTTTGCCAATGGCCCCAACTGCTAGCCTTCTCCCTTCAAAATCACTTTGTATATCTATTTGGTACAAACCTATTTCCATACATGTCTCCCTAGCTAGATTGTCATCCTCTGAATAGACTGGTTTTGCTTTTGTCATTCTTTTTTCCCTCTGGCTACACAATGCTCAGATACTTACTAGCTGTGTGACCCTGGGCAAGTCACTTAACCCTGTTTGCCTCAGTTTCCTCATCTGTAAAGTGAACTGGAGAAGGAAATGGCAAACCACTCCAGGATCTTTGCCAAGAAAACCCCAAATGGGGTCATGAAGAGTGTAACAATACTGGGATTTGAAGATCTTCCATGCCCCTTGAGCTTGCTGACGTAGCAGGAAGGGGTGGAGCAAGAGAACGCCGGAACCAAGCTAGTCTCCCTGCGGTGCGGACTGGAAGCTGCGTCAGAGGCAGTGGCTGAGGCTGCGAACTCTTTTTGCTTTGAGTGGGCCAGAATCTCTGATAAGG
>JAQQSV010005259.1:0-14596 GCA_028646515.1 Pseudochirops corinnae | reverse complement strand
GGAGGGGATATGCAAGTCCTACCTCCCCTCCCATTTCAGAGGATGAGGTGCTCCTCCCCCTCTCCCTCAGCATTTCCTGAGGAATTCCTTTTGTCTCCCTTACCTCCAGCTAGCCCTGCCTTCGAGCCAGGCCCATTGCCTTTCTGCCCTCAACTCCTTCTGGAAGGACAGGGTATGGGAGTCCTGCCCCCCCCCCCCAAAGCAGAGAAAATAAACCTTTCCTCCCCTCTGGGAGCTGTCATCATTAGTCCCCAAGTCTGAGACTCAATAGAGGAGGAAAAAAACCTTCCCTCTTTCAGTCACCCTAGGAGCTTATCAGATGGCGTCCTTACCCCAGGACCTATTAGATTTGCTGACCTTTAGGGCTATATGCATATAGTTTTCATGACTGTCTTCATCACCCCAGCCAGCTGGAGTTTTGCTTCACTTTAACTCCTGTCTTCCGTCCTGTGCCTGTTCTTATCTAAGGAATGCATCTTTCTTCGGGATCTTTCCACCCCAGAAGCCAAGGCTCCCCACCAAGTCCAGAGACCACTGAAGAAAGCTCTGGGGGCGCCCGCCTCAAGACTGGCATGGGAATCGGCTGCTTTCAGGGGAGGGCACACCTGGACACGAGCCCCCATTTGTTTGGGATGAAAACTATCCTTCATCCTTAATTTAGTGAAAAGAAATAAACACAGATCTCTTAGGATAAGAACAGGACTTTATTCTCTTCCCCGAGAGAAGAGGGCGGTCTTCCCCATGACTCATCATGGAGAAGAGGCCTCACGTTCATCTTGTAGAAACTTCTTTCTTTTTTTCTGATATATGGGGTTCTTAATCTTTCCGGTTTGACACTGTTGGCAAACTGGTAAAGCCAATGAACCCATTCTCAGAATACTGGCTATGATTACAAAGGAAACCAATTATACTGAAATATTATTATTTTTTAAATGTTTACAGACACCTGATGAAGAACTACCATGAGTCCGTTATATATAGATTCTATGTTACTTCCATTAGGAAGGAAAGGATTTTGAGCTGTTAAAGGCTTCAGCTAGCGCTAAGGAAGGCATCAGTCTCTCTCAAAAAATGAGCCTGTTGCCTTCAGGCAAAGGATAACAACAGGAATACACTGAGCCTTTGGGCTAGTGTTCTTCAACCAGCCCTTACACTATCCAGTAGCTGATTATCTTGTCAGGAGAGATAACAGAGCCAGATCAGCCTTCTTTACAGCAATTTGGAGACAGCAGTTGGGGAGTTACTTGTACTGAAATTGTTTTCTCTGGGTGACAATGATTTGTGCTCCAATATATGACAAGAGTCCCTTTCAGGAAGTCTTGTGTGCCTAAACATGATGAAAATTTTCTGAAGTCCCATTGAACACCGAACACACTGGAGGGTTTGGGAAATGATCATTTTCTTTTACACAATCAATGGCAGTTACCTCATTGCAATACCTTCTGAGCTATTGCTTTATGATTTGGTTGTACATGCTGAGGTTATAGGATACAGGCACTAAGATCTCCCAGGATCTTAAAAATCTGGATATTTAATTGTGGTTAAAATGGAAAGAAAAAAAAACACAATAAAATTAATGACAATATCATTTCAAAATTTTCCTTTGAAAACTTTAGTCTGTGTATTACAAAAAAAATTATTTTTTTTACATATATAACTCATATAATTATATTTTTCAATGTATTTTTTGGGAATTAATATTAAATCATCTCCCCTAATAAATGCTTATGAGAGATGCTAATGATGAAATTTCTTCCTGAATACATTGTCCAAAGGGAATAAAGTGTCAAACTGGCTGAAAGTCACTGGGAACAAAGTAGACCTGGGCAGAAGCAAGAAGTGGTTTGGGTCTAGTAGGTGATGTAAAGGCTTAGGACAAGCTGAAATAATTGTTTTTCTTTCTGTATTCTACCAACCATTGTTGTTTATGAATTTAGAAAAATACTGAGGATTTTTGGTGTAAGAGAATTAGTTGAGGTGCTATTTAACCTATAGAAAAAGAACTTTAGGGGAGAATATTATTTAAATTCCTATTGCCTTCATGAAGAAGTAGAATAGTTTTGTTTTACCTTAGAAAGAAGAACCAGGAGCAATGGTTTAAAGTTGGAGTGGCAAATTTAGGCTTGATTTAGGGGGGAGGAAACTTGCCAACAAATAGAATTATTTAAAATTAAATGTATTGCCTAGGGAAGTAATGGATTTTCTCTTCATGAGAGCTTTTATAACAAAGGCTGGATGACTGCTTGCTTGGCATGTTGTCAAAAAAATTCTTTTCAAAATGTTGACTTGTCCACGTAAATTAGAAATTTTATGATTCTGTGATTATTGTTCATCTGGGAACAAGGATAGATTTAAGAAAATCAAAGAAAGAGAGGAGAACAATTGTGATTAATAATTGAAATTACTGTTAAGAGACGAAATGGCAATTTCAATATAGATATAAGAACTAGAGTGTAAAATTTCTCATGGTGGTCTTATAGTTCATGTGTTATAAAGGGTTACATCTGATTTGTAGGAGCAGTATATATGGGTAGGAAACTTTCTAGAATGGGATGTAGGGAGAGTATAGGAAGAGCTAGATGGGACATTTGTGTATATTATACAAAATTAAAAGCATATGTGTGACCATGGGGAAGTAGCTTATATAAAATATTTGGTAGCCTACTTGATAAAATAAACCCAGATATTATATGAACAAAATTACAAAGCACTTTTCACACAAATAGAGATCTAAGCAATTTGAGAAATATATATATATATATATATATATATATATATATATATATATATATGCACACATACACACATATATATATATATACATTTATGTATATATGTGTGTGTAACACAAACTCACACTATTCTGCCTCAGTTAATTAATTTTTCAGTGCCAGGCTAATCCAATTACCAAAGAATTATCTCATATAACTAGCAAAAAATAGTAACAAAATTCATCTGGAAGAACAAAAGTCAAGAATAGCAAGGAAAGCAATGAAAAAAAAAAATAAATAAAGGGAAGAGACTTAGCCATTATATTACAAATGGTAATTATCTAAATAATCTGGTATTGGCTAAGAAATCGAGTAGTGGATCAGTGGAATAGATTAGGTACACAATAGAGAATAGTAAATGACCACAGTAATCTGGTATATCATAAACCCAAAGATTTAAACTTTTGGAGTAAGTACTCACCATTTAACAAAAATTGCTGGGAAAACTGGAAAGTACTTTGGCAGAAACTAGGCTTAGGCCAACATTTTACACTGTATGCCAAGATGAGGTCAAAATGGATAAATGATTTAGATAGGAAGGGTGATATCATAAGTAAATTAGTTTAGCATGGAAAAAACGTACTTATCAGAGCTACGGATAAGGGAAGAGTTTATAATCAAACAAGAAATAGAGAGAAGCACAGGAATCAAAATGGATAATCTGGATTATTTTAAATTAAAAGGATTTTGCACAAGCACAAAATTTTGCAGCCAAGACTAGGAAGAATTAGGTTAGAAGGAAAAAGGAAAATGGGGGGGGGGGAATTGCAATAGGTTGCTCGATAAAGTCCTCATTTCTCAAATATATGGGAAACTGAGTCAATTTTTATTTTAAAAATCGGCATTTCCTCAATGGAAAAATGGCCAAAGTATATGAAGAGGCAGTTTTTACAAAAAAAAAATCAAACTGTCAATAGTGACATGAAAATTGTTCTAAATCACTATTAATTAGAGAAATACAAACTAAAACAACTCTGAGATAACACTTTGCACCTTTCAGATTGAATAAAATGACAGAAAAGGAAAATGACAAGTGTTGGAGGGGATGTAGAAAAATTAAGGCTCTTCTAGACTGTTGGTAAATCTGTGAACTAGTCCATTGTGAAAGGGCTGTGAGACTGCATGACCATTGACCCAGCAATGATATCACTTCTAGGTCTGTATCTCAAAGAGATCAAAGAAAAAGGAAAATAATGTATTTGTACAAAAATATTTACATCAACATTTTTGTGGTGGTCAATAATTGGAAACTGAGACAATGTGCATCAATTGGAGATGGCTGAACAAGTTGTGATACATGATTATAATGGAAAACTTTTGTGCTATAAGAAATGATGATCAGGATGGTTTCAGAAAAAACTAGGAAGATCTCTATGAACTCATGAAAAGTGAAGTGAGCAGAGTCAGGAGAACATTGTATACAGTGACAGAAATATTGCAATGACTGTGAAATTTCAGTAACTGATCAAGAAATAATTCAACACAATTCCAAAGAATTCACAATGAAAACTTCTATCCACCTCTTGAAAGAGAATTGATGAATTCAATGCAGATTGAATCATACTTTTTTAAAACTTTTGTTCTTGCTTTTAGTGTGTTTTCTTCTGAAACATTGCTAATATGGAAATATTTTTCATGACTTCACACATGTAATCAATAGCATAGTAATGACTTTTCAAAGGTTGGGAGAGGGATTTGGGGGGAGGGAGAAGATTTAGAACTTAAATTTGAAAAGAATACTATTTTTTTTATCTATTAGTGGGAAATATTTGACGTATATACATATACACACATGCAAATATAAATATAAAGACACATACAAATTTATATATATATATATGTGTTTATGTGTGTGCATAGATAGATAGATAGATAGATAGCTATGTAATGAGTAGTAATGTTACAGATATATACCCTCTGCTATAATCTGGGTGGATTGAAGTGGAGTTCAGGTATAGGAATCATATATTGGAGGGGTTCCTCTTCATTTTTTCATGAAGGTGTTTTTTTTTTTCCAGTTCTCTGAAGGGTAGTAGTAAACATACCCCCTCCCCCAAAATGCACTGATCTGCATATATATATATGTGTGTGTGTGTGTGTGTGTGTGTGTGTGTGTGTGTGTGTGTGTGTGTGTGTGTGTGTGTGATTAGATAGTCATTCCAATTCAATTCAACAAACATTTAACTGCTTATTAGGTTCAAAGAACCAAATTAAATACTGAGTAACATGCAATATTTATAAAAGACAGGGTGCCTGTTCTCAAGGAGCTTACCGTCTATGAAGGGGAAATGATTTATACTATGTGTAAGAGAACTTGAAAAGAGTTTTGCTTGGTCCAATGCAGGAAAACTCATTACTACCTAGAGGGTAACAGGAAAAATCTTCCTGGAGGAGATAGAATTTGAGTTGAACTTTAAAAAAGAGGTATAAATTAAATATATTATGACTGAGACATTTTCCTACTTTTATGGAATGGATGAAATGTCAAGCCCTCCCTTCATATCTATGGTGACTTGGTCTAGAATATGAGGGACTAGAAATCTTTTGCTGATCCATTATAATTCCTCCTTTCATATTCTTTCTCCACAATCTGTACTTATAAAAAAAATATATACTTATAAAAATCCATACTTATAAAAAGTATGACAGATTTGCTAGATTTTTTAATTTAGAAAGGGGTGTGTCTGGGGAGAAATGGCATGTTGTACATATAGTCATAGAACATTTAACAAATGCCAAAGAATAGTCTTTTCCTCAATTGCCAGCAAAGTCTCATGGTGGCTTGTGCCTACAGAGATGAGCCTGGGTGGAGGCTGATATACACTAGCTGTTCTCTCAGGAAAGTGAATACTTAACTCGTAATTCCATTTCTTCTGCTTTTATTCTAGCTGAAATGAATGTAGGCAATTTTATTACCTAGAAAATGTGTCTACAGGGATGCATATTCTCTTTCATGCCTTGATCAAACAGGAAAGAGGCGCTGGTCTGTGACACTTCTGTCCTCATCCTTTGATTACTATGCACACATCCTGAGAACCCAGTGAAATCTCATATGAGGAAGTACCTTAGAGAGTATTGTTCCCTCAAATTGTATAAGTAGGAACGCCTAATGGAGCCATGTTCTCTTGTCATATAATTTTATACAACCTGATGTTCTGAGTTAAAACTAAAATGAATCACAAAAACTAACAAAAACTTGAAAGTTAAAAAAAAAATGAAGGTCCCTTTCATATGAACTGAATTGAGTGACAAACTTTCATAATTCAGTTAACAATGTGAGGCTAAAATCACCTTCAGTTTTTAGGGATGTAGATGTGGTCATTCATTGTTCCGTCTCCCTGACCTCATTCATCCTTTCATTTCTATCTATGCAGAATCTCAAAGGTTCTTTTGATTCCTCACTATGTTAATGCCACATATGGGCTTCTTCCTAGTAACTACATTCCTATTCTTACAGTACCTAGTATTGACCTAATTAGAGGATTTGTCTTCTCTATGTTGCTATTAGGAAACCAAAGTGTATTTTATTGTAACATCTGGCACCAATCCACTTTTTTTCTGGGTTTAAATCAGAGTGCTCATTATTTTTATGTAGCACAGATATTACCTCCTGAGTATCACTGGCAGTAGGTAGTTCACAAACCAGACGTGTAAGAAACCTCTAAAACACTGAGAGATTCCTTCTGTTATTGTTGGAGATCAAGGTGAATTTAATGATTCTATAAAGGGAACAAATAGCCCTGTCTTGAACCTCGCATTGTGATGGCAGGTGCTTTAGATCTATTTCCATCATACTTTATATTTCTGCTAATATTCTTCCCATTTTCTGAAGTGGAGGCTGCTTGATCACATTTCCTCCAAATGTCACAACATCAGAAATATTTACTTTGGACTCAAGTCATAGTTTATAAAATCTAATGGCTATGATAGTACCATCAACAATAGTTAATGCCTACTAGTGTACGACCCTGTGCTAGGCACTCCTGTCACCAGAGCAGAAAAAGCCTGGAAAACCAATTGTTTCTAAGAGGCTATTTAGTATAACTAAGTCACACAGATATTGAAAAAGTACTTCCAAATCATAATGTTAGACCAGGAAGGAATGAATAAAAACCTGATGTGTACAGACTGAATATATACCTACTATCATCTATTATACATTTTTACAATAAAAAAATATATCATTCCCTCCACTTTTTTTTCCCCCAACTGTAACTATGCTCATTCTGAGGAATACAAGACAGGGAAGAACAATTACATAAGGAATTTAGAAACTGGGGAAGGAAGAAAATGTTTCAATGTGTGGAGTTTTATTTCATTACTTGGAGACAAAGGGTCAGAGGATGATATTTCAAATCAAGCTTAACTAGAAGGTTTGATGAGTGAGAGAGGACTGCAGGGGATATGGGGTTCATTCCCCTTAAATTTCAGATACCCAGAATAAACAGGGGAAATTACAAGATGTTCTTAGGCAACCTGAGCAACTCTTGGCCAGCTCCATGCAAAGCAAGTAAAACCTTTGTAATATTTGTGTTTCATGGCAAAGAAAATTATTCCACTAATTAAACAAGGATCTCAGTGAACTGTCATGTAACTAATTAGGTAATCTAAAAGTTTTATATACAACACAACACAGTACAATTTAATCTATAAATGATGACAAGTTATATATTCCAAGAGCCTTTTTCAGGGAAGTAAGACACTCCAGTGGCTCCCCATGGCCTCCAGGACAAATATAAAATTCTCTGTTTGACATCCAAAGCCCTTCCTAATCAGCCTCCCTCCCCCCTTTCCAGTCTTCTTCCTCCTTGCTCCCTGACATGTACTCTTTGATCCAATGACACTGACCTCCTGACTGTTACATGAACAAGAGCCCCCCATCTTTGGGCTTGGGCATGTTCTTGGAATGTCCCTGATGCCTGGGATGCTCTCCCTCTTCTGCTCTGACTACCAATTTTCCTGGATTCCTTTAAGTCTCAACTAAAATCACATCATTTAAAGGGATCCTCCCAAATATCCTCTTAATACTACTGCTTTCCTTCTGTTCACTATTATTTATCATATCCATATAAAATATATATACACACATATACATACATATACACATATGTATGCATATAGCTTGCTTTGTATATATTTGTTCGCAGATCCTCCCATCCCCCCATTAGATTGCTAGCTCCTTGACATCAGGAACCATCTTTCACTTCTCTTGTATTCTGAGCACTTAGCACACTGTCTAATACATAGTAGGTGCTTAACAAATGTTTATGGATTGATTGAGCCTTTCAAAAGTTGTCAGTCATAACTACCACTAACCGCTGATAGTGATTTATGAGAGCCAGAAAGAAGATAAAAATCAATACTAGGTATTACTAATTCCTGAGCAAGAAACTGAAG
This sequence comes from Pseudochirops corinnae, assembly GCA_028646515.1. Classification (NCBI taxonomy): domain Eukaryota; kingdom Metazoa; phylum Chordata; class Mammalia; order Diprotodontia; family Pseudocheiridae; genus Pseudochirops; species Pseudochirops corinnae. The sequence continues at coordinate 6,428 of JAQQSV010005259.1, read as the reverse complement.
ATTTTAAAGGCACAGTCAGTATTTTCATCCTTGTTCAACAGGAAGACAAAGGCTTCAGAAGGGAAAGGCATTATGACTTGAAGAAGCTACCTAAGAAGATGGTGGCTGAGAATGAAATCTGGAATTCTGAATTACCTCTTTAAATATAAGAATGATGAGTTCTTGATCAGATGTATTTTTTAAAAAAACTAAATAAAATAATTGTTAAAAATATAAACTTGTTTTTATTTTGTGAATTTTACTAAAGGAGAAATAGTTAACTGATGATAGTACATGTGATTGAGATGAATAATTTATTATTTTTCAAAAGCTGAATGATTATTTTTTTTTACATAGGGCAGTGTAGTAGAAGAAAGCTAGGCCTTGAAGTCATTAAGACTCAGAATTAAGATTACCTCTGACACATAGGGTCTGTATGTCTCTAGGAAAGTGACACCGTCTCATTGCCCCCAGTAAAGTTTTCAAGGCAATGAGCTGCAAAATCAATGCTGATCTAACTGTGGTAGAAGAGTTTCCTCACTTCCTTGCAACAATAAATTGCAGGTACAGAAAAGGGGTTAACTATCTAGCTAGAGATACACATATGTAGATACAGACAGATATTTATGTCTATATAGAGAATTATAGTTATAGACACATATATGTATAAATGTATATAACAAACCTATTTTGTTGTTGTTCGGTTGTGTCTGACTCTTAGTGACCCCATTTGGGTTTTATTGGTAAAGATACTGGAGTGATTTGCTATTTCCTTCCTCAGCACATTTTACAGATGAGAAACTAGGGTAAACAGGGGTTAAGTGACTTGTCCAGGGTCATATTAAGTGTCTGAGGCCAGATATGAACTCAGGTTGTTGAGTTCTCCTGGCTTCAGACCTGAACAACATATCTTTCAAATCTCATCAGCACTGTTTATTGTTCTCCCATAGACCTTCCAGTAACTGTCATTTTTATTTTTTGTCATCTTTGTGAATATAAGTGATATGAGATAAAAACAACTTCAGAAAATTTTAATTTCTCTCCTCATTAGTTATTTGATTTTTTTTTTTACTATTCCTGTCAATCTCTTAATTTTCTTCTTTTCAGAATGACCCATATAATTGCAATTTCCTGTATATTTTATAAATCATATCTTTTTCAGAAAAGTTTACTGCAAAGTGTCCCTGCCTACTCCATTTAGTGTTTTTCTTCTCATTTTAATAGCATTGGTTTTGTTTATGCAATTTTCCATAGCCTTATGTGATCAAATTTTCCATTTTATCTCCTGTGGTCCCCTCAATTGCTTTGTCAGTTAATTAATATCTTATGATCTAAAGTTGTGAAAGTTATCTCCTTCCATGCTCCTCAATGTTCTTCATGACATGGTTTTTTACATCTGGATACTGTATCCAATTCAATTGTATTGTGGCACAGTATAAATGTACATGTGTGGAGGAGAGAGAGAGAAGGGGGGAAGAGGTAGAGAGGGGGTAGAAAGAGATGGAGAGAGATCTTCGTGTTCCTATAAGTCAATAATTAAAATAATTTTCTAAGGAATTCTGGGAAGGATTTTTCATTCAGAGTTGTACTATAGTCTTGTATAGAACTCTCTGTAACACTCAGAGTGACCAAGTATAAAAAAAAAATAAAACAACCCAACATTAAAGTAGAAGCTAGAAAAAGGTGGTACAATGGATAGATTACCAGCCCTAAAGTCAGAAAGACACATTTTCCTGCATTCAAATCTGGCGTCAGACACATATTAGCTGTGTGTCCTTGGAAAAGGCACTTAACCCTGTTTGCTTTAGTATTCTCATCTATAAAATGAGCTGGATAAGGAAAGGGAAAACCATTCCAGTATCTTAGCCAAGAAAATGCCAAATGGTGTCAAGAAGAGTCAGACACAACTGAAACAAATGAACAATAACAAATGTCTTTAATTCATCATATTATCTTGAGATTCCTTTTACCTGTAATAGCCAGTAACTCTCTAGTTAAACAAGACTGGAGAAACAGAGATCTTCAGTTTATCCTATCTATATCACATTCTTATAGTAACAATTAGAACAGATCTTTCCTTCCTTTTTTTTTTTTTTGGAGAGGGGGAAGGAATCATAGAGACAGGAATGATGAAATATGTGACACATCAATATCATAATAGCCCTTGTTTACATGCTTCAATTGAAATCTGCGAAAGTTGATTAATATCTGTAGATGCTGCAATTGCATTTTATTTCTGTAAATACAAAGACTATTTTTAATGCATTGCTAGTAATTGTGGGTATTCACTGTAGCATGTTATTTGTTTCTTTTTCTATATAAATATCAACTGGATCATAATTAATCAGATAACTCTACTCTTCTAACATTATCAGTGATTGACAAAATGGCACATCATTATTATCCACAGTAATTATCTTTTTATTCATCTTTTTCTTTCCTAATTTTTGTAAAGTAATCAAATTTACAATGTATTCCACTTCATTTTATCTTATTTGATCATGGTTCTACTTACTTTTGTAGTATACAAAGGATACTGGTCCTGTGGTAGAATGATTACTAGCTGGGAGTCAGAAGAAATGTTTTCAAGTCCTACTGACTGTCGTCTTAATCAAGTCACTTAACTATTATGAATCTCAATTTCCTCTCTCGAAAAATGAGGCTAATAATATGTCCTCTCTTTATTTCCTGGTGATTAGGAAATTCAATTAAAATAATACATATGAAGACATTCCAAAATACTACGAATTGTTATGACAACATATGGTGTTATTATCTATTTGTGAAATCAACTGTATGCTTTCTTCTGATGTAGGCTGTTTGCTATTGCTTTGAAGGCACGAGTCTGTACCACAATTCCTGAGGTCATTTCATCTTGCTGAATGCAATGCTATATTAACTTAATTATTGTGATTTGTACTTACTGTGAAGTCCATTATATCGCTTCATAATTTAATAGCCATATAAAGATATGCATGGGTGTCCAAAATAAATATCTAGAAAATTCATCCTAAAACATTTTGATTTTCTGGAAGTGAGTTAACTGAATTATTTTTAATAGGCAGATAACTTAAAACATTTGTAAGAGACATCTCTGATTTCAAATGGAGTATCTGCAATTAATTGAAGAGTCACTGTATAAATACAAGTTAACATCACCATAACATTAAAGGTAATAATAATATTGTCTCATACTATTATAGCTTCCTTGTTGAAGCAATTCAAAAGGCTATTATAGACAATCAAATTCATTCTCCCATCTCTATCAGATTTTAAGAAACAAGGCTTACTGTTGCATAATTAAGCCCTTGGGACATATTTATTTTGGAACATTTAGTCTTTCAAACTATATCAACCAACGGAAGTGATCAAATCCACTACATTACTTGCATATACAATCTCTTGAACCTGTATATATTCTTACTTCAAACCTGGACCAGTCCATGAGTCCCTAGCCTATCTTTTCATTTCAGTTCTAGTAACCTTTTCATGCTTAAAACACTTCTACATTTATTATTTCTTCCTCTGGTGAGTGTCTCTCAAAGCCTCCATATGAGGAAGCACTCATCCTAACCATACTTAGTGTAAACCTAAACAAAATTCATAATTCCCTTTTTCTCTGACTCTCTCTCTCTGTCTCTCTTTCACTCTCTCTCTCATCACAAAGATATAGGTGAAGAAGTTTTCTAGGGTGTGAAAAGCACTGAGCTATGAATTAGAGAACATTGACTTTTTGCTACATATCAGAGTGACCTAAATTATTTCTTCCACATTTATAACCTTGGAAAGCCTGCCTCTCTGAACTCAGTTCAAATGTTCTTTCATAAAACTAATAGCCAAATATGCCTTAAGAGGGGAAGCAGGGAGAGATTCCTTGATATTATATATTACACGAAAACAAGAACAACAATAAAAATTTTTAAAAATATACCTTTACAAGAGACTCACATCAGGTATATTTTAATAGCTATGGTTAACAGGGAATTCTTAACCAAGATTTAAAGGCAAACACAAAAGACAAAATATATAATGTACACACACTATTCCCAATGGAAATGTGGTTAAAAATACATGAATGAACTGTCCCACAAAGAAGAAATATAAACTATAAATAGATAAAAGTTGGAATCACACCAAAACACTGAAAAGAGATGCCAATAAAAACGAATCTGGTTGGTATGAAGTTCTACAGCACACTCATAAATATGGTGAAGATAATGAAAAAAACGAAAATGTTAGAGGGATTATGGGATGACAGGTACACAAGTACATTGTTCATGGAACTATGAATGGATCTGACTATTCTGGAAGGTAATTTAAAAATTTGCTGGGAAAGTGACTAAAATATCTATACCCTTTTTCTCCATGATATCACTGCTGGCTATATTTCTCAGTGAGTTCAAAGATAGAAAAAAATATCCCATAAAGATCAAAACATTTTTGGCAGCAATGGACATACCCATTTATTACGACTCCTAATCAAATTGTAGTACATAAATTCAGTAGGATAAATTACAATAATCTCTTTCCTGTCCTTTTTGCATGGGGATGATCATGTCTGTTGATGTTCAAAAAGTTCATAGTAGTATTGTAAAAGAAATAAGTATTTTTTAAAATTTTTTTCTTTAAATTTATTTACTTTTAGTTTACAACATTCAGTTCCACAAGTTTTTGAGTTCCCAATTTTCTCCCCCTCCTTCTCCCACTACTCCCCTCCCCTGGCAGGATGCAATCCTATATAGCTTCTACATATGCTTTCATATTAAGCATTATTCAAGTTGTAAAGAAGAATTATAACCAATAGAATGAACAAGAAAGAAGAAACAAAACAAACAAAATGAAAAAGAGAGAAAGCAAGTAGTTTGCTTCAATCTGCATTCAGGCTCCATAATTCTTTCTCTGGATATGGATGGCCTTTTCCATCATGAGTCTTTTAGAGTTGTCTTATAACCTTGTATTGCTGAGAAAAACCCATTCTATCAAAGTTAGTCATCACAGATACATTATGTCTCTAATTGTGTACAATGTTCTCCTGGTTCTGCTCCCCTTACTCATGATCAGTTTATAGAAGTCTCTTCTGGTTATCATGAAGTTCATCTGTTCCTCATTTCTTATAGCACAATAGTATTCCATCACATTTATATACCACAACTTGTTTAGCCATTCTCCAATTGAAGGACATTCCCTTGATTTCTTATTCTTTACCACCATAAGATGAGCTGCCATAAATATTTTGAACATACAGGTCCTTTTCCCACTTGTATGATCTCTTTGGGACATAGCCATAGAAGTATTATTGTACTGTCAAAGGGTATGTACATTTTTATAACCCTTTGATCATAGTTCTGAATTGCTCTCCAGAAAGGTTGGATCAGTTCACAACTCCACCAACAACATATTAGTGTTCCAATTTTCTCACATCTTCTCCAGCATTTATCATTTTCCTGTTCTGTCATGTTAGGCAATCTAACCAGTGCGATGTGGTACCTAAGAGTTGTTTTGATTTGCATTTCTCTAATCAATAGTAATTTAGGGTCTTTTTTCATATGATTATAGATAACTTAAATTTCTTCCTCTGAAAAATGCCTGTTCATATCCTTTTACCATTTATCCATTGGGGAATGACTTCTGCTCTTATAAATTTGAGTCTCTGTATATTTTAGAAATGTGTCCTTTATCAGAGATACTGGTTGTAAAAATTCTTTCCTAATTTTCTGCTTCCTTCCTAACCTTGGTTGCACTGGCTTTGTTTGTAAAAGGAAAAAAAAACTTTTCCTTTTAATGAAATCAAAATTATCCATTTTTGCATTCCATAATGCTCTCTATCTCTTGTTTGGTCATAAATTCTTCTGTTCTCACAAATCTGACAGGTACACTATTCCTTGCTCTCCCAGATTACATAGAGTGTCAGTCTTTATATCAAAATTGTGGACCCATTTAGACTTTATTTTGGTATATGGTGGAAGTTATTGATCTATGCCCAGTTTCTACCATGCTATTTTCCAGTTTTCCCAGCAGTTTTGTCAAATAGTGAGTTTTTATCACAGAAGCTAAAGTTTTTGGGGATTATCAAATAGTTTGTTAAGAAATGATAAATATTAAGAATGCAGATAAGCATAGGAACAAAAATGAATTGAGTAGTATGTAGTAAGCTAAACTAATGAAATATTCAAAATTACTACAAAATATAAATAAAAAAAGAAAAATAACAACTGAATATGTTATTCTGATCAAACTTGTCCCTTAAGAGAAGAAACTTCAGAGAAATTTTGGGATAGTGAATCACTGGCACCTTTGGTGGTTTCCAGACTTCTCAACCCATAAACACCAAAAGGGAACTTTTACTTTTTACTAAAAAGTAGGGAAAAGTAGGGTGATGGAAGAGTGTGTTCCAGCCCCTGTTTAACTTACTAAGTTAAGGAACTTACGAAAATTGAAATATTTACATT
>JAQQSV010005258.1:0-14596 GCA_028646515.1 Pseudochirops corinnae | reverse complement strand
AGGATCTGCAAATACTTTCACATTGTATAATCTGGTTGTATAGAAGGATTGTAATCAATGGAGTGAACAATGGGAAAAAAGAAAGAAAACCAAACATGAAAAAGAATGATGGCATGTAGATTGCTTCAGTCTCCATTTAAACTCTGGTCTTTCTAGATCTTTCTCTGAATGTAGATACTTCTTTCCATCCTGAGACTTGCAGAGTTGTCTTATAGCTGTGCGTTGCTGAGAAGAGTCCAGTTTATCAAGGTTGGTTTGTCACACATATGTGTCTGTGTTTGTGTACAAATTTTTCCTGGTTCTGCTCTTCTCACTTAGCATCAATTTGTATAAACCTCTCCAGGTACATATGAAGTCCATCTCATCCCCATTTCTTATAGCACAATAATATTCCATTACATTCATAGACCACAACTTGTTTAGCCATTCCCCAATTGATGGACATCACCTAAATTTCCAGTTTTTTGCCACCACAAAGAGAGCTGCAATAAATATTTTTGTACATATGGGTCCTTCTCCCACTTCTATGATCTCTTTGGGATACAACCCCAGAAGTGGATTACTGGGTCAACAAGCTTCTCTTAAATTGAACTTTGACCAGAAGAAAAGGAAATCCTTCTAAGCACAGTGGTTCTCAACCTTCCTAATGCTGAGACCCTTTAATACTCATATGTGGGCATATCTGGGCATATCTGCATGTAGGTAGACCCTCCTGGAAATGGATAGAGGAGCACAGTGTCTCTGTTCTTAAGACCATCAGAAATATGTGTTTTCCGATGGTTTTAGGTGACCCCTGTGAAAGGGTTGTTTGACCCCCAAAGGGGTCGTGACCCACAGGTTGAGAACCACTGTTCTAAGGGGAAGTTAAAAAGGATTGAACATATTAAAGAAATTATTTTCCAGGGTATAATGAAAATTGTTAGTATTGTACTGCTTGATGAATCATTAACAACTATCGAAACTTTGTAGTCTTATTTAATCCCAACTATAGTTGTTTAAAATTTGTCACTGAACCCTGCAAATTATGAGTAGGAAGTGATTTGGAGCAGAGATTTTTAAAAGGAAGCTGATCTCCTTATTTCTGTCTCCTCTCCTTTCCTGTCCTGTCTTCTCCTGTCTTCTTCTCTCCTTTCAGAATTAGATGATACATTTGTCTCTGAACAACATGTGCCGAAAGTGCAGGGTACTGAGCTTCTCTTCCACATTATCATCTGTAAAATGGAGGGAATAATATCTCTTTGAAGGCAAGGCAAGAGACCGAACCAGACAATTTCATTTGGTCTTTTCGGATCCAAGAACTATAGTGCTCTCATCAATGAAGGGATCATAGGATTGAGAGCCGAAGGAGATTTTGGTGGTTTTTCTATTCCTACAGATAAAAAGAGAAGCGAAGTTATCTTCCTAAGGTTAAACTGGTGGTATGTATCAGTGCTAGAATATGAAACCAAGTTCTCTGACTTTAAGTTGTTCTTTTCATTATGCTATGTGACATCATTTTTTTTCATCCTCGAACTCGGAAGTTATCATTGGTCATATATGGATCTTAAACATTAGGAGACTTGAGATAGTAACCCACTTGCTATGGAACAATTTGGTGACTAGGTCATAGAATCATAGAATTTTAGAGCTGGAATGAGCCTCAGTCGTTTTACAGATGAGGAAGCTAACTTTTGGAGAAAGGTAAGAAACTTAGCCAAGGTCACACAACTGTTTATATGCAAAGGACTAGAACTTGTGTCCTGACAATTCTCAGGCTACTTTTTTTCTACTCCTTGTCACGTGGATTTAAACATGCCCTTTAGAGGTCGTGCTTCTATCCCTAGTGGTCTTAGAAGAGGCAAGCTGCCCCATCACCTACTGAATAGCAATGATGAGTCCAGAACTGGGTGTAAATAATAAAGCTCCAAGTTAAATATTTAGAATACATAGTACTCAGATCATTTACTATTGTGAGAATAGGTGTGACATTTTCTTGTGATGTTCCCTGAGGCACTCATCTATTAATGTGTATATTAATTTTCTAAGAAGGTTATTCTCCTACCTATTTGATGCCTTTCTGCAAAGGCATGGGGCATCCTGTCCGAGGTAGAATTCTGCAGAGCACAAGACACTTGTAGACTCAAATTAGTGGCACCTGTTAGAAGGAAGCTTAGACCAAACATCCCCACCTCAAAATTCAACAAGTCTAAAGAACACATTCTCTTTTTGCTTTAACTACCCTTCTTATAGACTTCCAATTTTGATTGAGGGCATCATTTATCTTTCCTGGTACTCAGATTTAAAACCTTGCATTCATTCTCAGTTCTTCCCTGTCCCTTACTCTTTACATCCTCTTATTTTTGTTTTTGCTTTTTGGAGGGGAGAGGGCAGGGCAATTGGGGTTAATTGACTTGCTCAAGGTCACACAGCTAGTAAGTGTGTCAAGTGTCTGAGGTCAGATTTGAACTCAGGTCCTCCTGACTCCAGGGCTGGTGCTCTATTCACTGTGCCACCTAGCCGCCTCCTTTACATCCATTTATTTCATGAGTCATGTTGACTCCACAACGTGTCTTGATCTTCATCCCCTTCTGTCTTTTTGCATGGCCACCATCCTAATTCAGACCCTCATCAGTTTTTATTTGTGCTTTTTGAACAGCATCCTAATTAGACTCTAGTTAAAGAACTATTTTTCTTAATGTACTTTAAAAATCATCTTTATAATGAACAATAAATTTGTTGAAGACGTATCAATAGTACCATATCCCTCTCTACTCTGTATTCCATATACCTGTGAAAGCAGTCTTCCTAAAGCATCTATCTGTATAATAACTCCCCTGACCTCAGAATTTCATCACCTTCTCTTACTTCTGGAACAAAATATAAGCTGCTTTAGTGGGCACTTAATACCTCTTAAAAGCTTGTCTCAGTCTACTTTCCCAGACTTATCATTCTCAGTCTTTTAGTCTTGTTTCAGACAAACCTTCCTAGTTGCTGTTCCTCAAATTTGATATTCCTTCTCCCAACTCTATGTCTGGGATACTTTCCATTTTCATGTTTGCCTCTTAGAAGCTCCTTCAGGGTTCAGCTAAGGTACCAACTTCTACATTCCAGCTACCTTCTGTTATTGGAACTCCCTCCCTCCTCAGACTCTGCTGAATATACTTAACTGTTTACATGTTGAATCAATACTATCCTTTAACCACCTGTAATATTAATGGGATATAAAATATTCCCTGCTCATTAATAGACCTCACAGGGAGCTCATTAAGGGAAGCTTGCTTAGGGAAGGCTTGCTTGTTGGAAGGCTTTCACACCTTTTGCTAATTTCTAATTAGGCACTTTGTCAGGAAGGTTGTGTGATGCCTTCTGGCTCTGAGAAGTATATATATACTCTGAGCTGGTATTTTGCTTTGGGGGCTCGCTTATGAGAAGGTTCTTGTGATTCCCTGTTGGAGATTCTGAGTGGTCATATGTTCAGAGCTCCCCAACTGCTCAGATGTAGCTTGATCTAGGGATGTATGTAAAGTATAGTTGATTCAGGCAGTCAGAGCCATATCTGTTGGTCTTTATTTCTCTGCTTGCATTTTCTCTGAAGATCAGGGTGCTGACTTTTCCCCTGAATTAGTGAATGTAATAATAAAAAAAAGATTGTTGACCCCTTAGACAGCTATCTTTCCTAGTAAAGCAGATATGAGAACCTGTGCCAACAACCATCTCTGTCCCTCTCTTCCTGCCTCAAGAGAAAGGTAATTTCCTTGGGCACAGGGACAGTATTTTTTTCATGTCCTGTGCTATAAGCATAGTAGGTATTCATGAAACATTTATTGGTTTGCTCTCTATCTCCTTAGGCTGCCTCAACTACGTCTAACTTCCATTCCCACTGTGTTCATTTAAATGTTGATTCTATTGACGAAAATGTATATACACACAACTTTTCTGGGACATACAGTCTTTTAAAAAAAATTATTTTATCTATAGTTAATGGAATAAAACAAGCATTTCCATAACATAGTATAATAAAAAAAGAGGATTACTCATGAGACTGTAAATCTATCATGTACAACTTTCTATTCCTTTTAAATATATAATAAATTATTTTATATTATATTATATAATTATATATATTATATATATTATATAATAAATATATTTAAAAATATAATAAATTATCATGTAAATTTATTTTTTTCCCTTTTTTTTCCTTCCCCTCACTCCTACCCTAGAGATGGCTACCCTTAGATGAAAATAAATATATATAAATAAAATTATTCTATATATGCTTTCATTTATCAATTCTTCCTCTGGATACAGGTAACATCTTTCATCATATGTCCCTTATAATTAATTTGGGTATTTATAATATTCAAAATAACCTATTTGCTCAAAGTTGTTCTTAAAACAATATCGCTGTTACTATATACAATGTTTTCTTGGTTCCGCTCATTTTGCTCTTCAGTATTTTGTGCAAGTTTTTCTAAAATCATTGAATTCATCATTTCTTACGGTACAATAGCATTCCATCACAATCATATATCTAAACTTGTTCAACCATTCTTTAGTTGATGGACATTTCCAGATAGTCTTAAACGAAGTAATGCTTCTCTCTGTGCCACCCCCCACCCCCTTCCTTCATTGTACATATGGATCACAGCATTATAAGCAACAGCATCTCAGCATAGAGAGAATGGCTAATACGTGTGTTGCAGTTAATCAGGCACTTCCCACTCCTCGCCTCCCCCTTCCCATTCCTGAGTTGAGGACACTAGCAGACAAATAAGCAACATTGTTTGGTGAAAAGAGCATTGGACTTTAGGAGAGCTGGGACATGGATTCAAATCCTGGATGTGACATTTAATTCTGTCTGACTCTGGCAAAATTATTTAATCTCTCTGGGCCTTAGTTTTCTCATCTACCAACTCAGCCGTTTGAAATAAATAATCTTCCAGCTTGAACAATCTGGAATCTAAATGCCTCTCTCAGTGTTTGATCTTCCAAAACCTATTCAGGAGAGCTGATAAATTAATCCGTAAATTGAATCTGTAACTATTGGCCATTATTACTTTATTTCCTCTCTGGCTTTATGTGACGAGAATGCCTGAGTTTTGAGATTGAGAAGATAAACTCAAAGTGGGAGACCTACCTCCTTCTCCTCCTCTTTCTATAGGAATTTTTGATATTTAAATTAATCTCTCTGCTACTATCTCCCTTTGAAAGGGCAGAGGGAAGATATTTAGCTTCCCTCCTCCCCCGCAAAAAAACCAAAACTTCCTGTGCTTCTCTGAGAGTCAGGCTAGGTCTCTTTTCTCCTTCTTTCTCTTGTTTAGCTACTGACCCATTTCTTATCTAGAAGGCGAAGGGCTTTTCAATTTGAAAGTCATATCTCTATAAACCATCCCTTTGATTTGGAGCTTAGGACTTGGTGGCTGAGCGATGAAAAGCCCTGATACTTGGCCAGGATAATCTTAGAATCTATGGCTATCTGACAGCTCTATTTTCTTGTTATTAAGACTGGACAAAGATCTCTCCAGGTCGTGATTCAGAGCCAAATAGCTGGGATGCATTATTGCTATTGCCCATTTCGTAATTCCCCTTCGGAGCTAGGGTAGAAACCAGGGTAGAAATCTGTGTGGTGATTCAAACAGCAGACAGCCACTTAACTTTCTGGTTTCAAAATCATAATCATTTTTAGTTAGCACTCTTGAAATACTGTATGTGTGTGAATTCCAGAACATTTTATTTTTTCTCTCCCTTAAAGTCCTAGGATCTTCAGTCATTCACCTGGGTGTATTAGGCCTGGGTGTTCTCCCAGTGCTGCAGAAATTCCTAGCTTGGGGTCCAGAACTGTTCAACAAATATTTTGATAACTGCATTTTGGTATAATTGGTCACATTGTAATCCCATGTATTTTCTTTTAAAAATATTATTCTGGGGGCGCCTGGGTGGCACAGTGAGTAGAGCACTGGCCCTGGCGTCAGGAAGACCTGAGTTCAAATTTGGCCTCAGACACTTAACACAAAACTAGCCGTGCAACCTTCAGCAAGTCACTTAACCCCAATTGTTCCTCCAAAAAAAAAAGCAAAAAAAAAAAAAATATATATTATTCTGAGGAATCTGTAGGCTTCACAAGACTGATCTCCTTCTTTCTAAATGGAGTTTTTGTTTGAGTCTCAAAAAGGCGAGAGATATGAAAGTCAGAAACAGAGTCAAATAGTTAATGTAAAGTGACATCTTCATCATCATCACCATTGATATTTTTAAGAAAAGAAGGAATGTCAGTTGGGGATTTTGAAGAGGTAAAATCCTAAGAGTCAGAGAAATTTTTAGTGATTGGTAGACTGAGTTTAAAATCAGCATTGAAGGTTGAGCAGAAGATCAATTAAAACCCTTGACCAAGTTGATTACACTTTTGGTTTTTACAAGCAATATTTGTATATGATAGGGTATGCGTATGTGTGAATTGTGTAGAGATGCTTGTAAAGATTTAACCTGTACCATCATCAGGATCCACTTCAAGTATAGGACTGCACAGAAAAGATGGTGCAGGAGATAAGAGTTTTGGTCCTGGAGTCAAGAAGGTCAGCATTTGAATTCTGCTTCAGACAATTACTAGGCAAGTCACTTAATCTCTCAGCCTCAGTTTCCTCATTTGTAAACTAGGAATAACAATAAGACCTACCTGTCAGAGTTGATGGGAAGATCAAATTAATTAGTTTTTCAAAAAGCACTTTAGAAACCTTAAAGTAATATGTAAATGGTGGCTATAATCTAAGCTCTTTGGGTAGGGTGTTAGAAGAAAACCTCAAAGAAAATGAAGGAAACAAATATGGAACATGGTTACTAGGTCACCTCTGAAACTTCCTTTTTCTTTATTAGGTCAAATCATCTCATTATCAGATCCCTTTCCTTCTAAGTGTATGAGGTTTGTATGCAAAGAGTCAATGAATGAGCCAGCTTCTTTTCATCTCTATGCCAGACTGGCCATTCAGTGACAACGTGAGCGATTTAGATGAACCTGGAACAGTAGGGTTGCTAGATAAACTGAACCTGTTGAGTTTCCTTTGTTCTGGTAATCTTTCAAACTGTGTGGTTTCAGTTTGTCCAGGATGGGGAATTGTACCTCTGTGCAGAGTCTGGAGAATGCCTTTCAAGGTCCCTTAGGAGTCCCTGGCTCAGCTACTAGGAAGCTAAGAGTAAAGGAAGTTTTTCTTTTCCTATGCTGTGTGTAGGAAGGAGAGAAGATCCATGAAACTGAGTCTGAGGAGTGCAGGGAAAATGTTTATAATGCAAAACCTCCATGAGGCATTTTGCCTGGAGCAAAATGGACATAAGATCATCTTAATTTTGCTTCATTAATTTTTAATCTTCTGGACTTTCAAAGAAAAGCAGCTAAGTGGCTGCTGCGCAGTTTCACGGCCTTCAATTAGGAAATGATTGTTTGCCAAGTTCAGTGGCTGGTCTGAAGGAAGGAAAAAGGCACACTCTTGTCCTGATGTTACATTTTGAGCACAACTCTTCTTACTGTTTGTTTTTTCACAGGGCATTTTTATGGCCCATATACTCAGCCTATTTCTATTTAACTCCGTTCTTCAAGTCCTGGGATATTCCTGCAGTCTTTTTGGTCTTTCCTTGCTTTGTCTATGAAACTCAAAATGTTGTTGGCTTTTCCCCTGCAACAGCTGTAATGTTTTCAGCCTTGGTGACTCCCTGAAATGACTCTGGGGCTGGAGGAGGAGAAAGAAGATGCTCAGTAGACGTTGCAGAATATCTAACCTCTGACTCCACCCCCATCCAGTATTCAGTTATTGTGGCCACATTTAAAGTGATGTGAGTGTGTACACACACACACACACACACACACACACACACACACACACACACACACACTCTCACTCACTCACTCACACACACACACACACACACACACACACTCCCAGTAAAGGAAGAATAAGAGTTAGGTTGTAGTTATCAGAAAATAAAACCTGGAGGAAGTCAGCATGCTTAAGATCAGCTATGTGGTATACCTGGCTCAGGTTAGTTTTTCCCAGAATCTGCTTTTAGACATGAAGTCTGAGACTTAGCATGCTGTGCAAAAATGAAATGGTACATCTGATGAATCATAGATTTTGAGCTGGAAGGAATCTTAGAGAACATCTATTGATGGCCTCTCATTTTACAGAGAAGGAAACTGAGGCACATAGAAGTTATTTGACTTGCTACATAGGTAGCAAGGAGTGAAGTCACGATTCAAATGTCATTCCTCTTACTCTGACCCCAGAGCTCTTCAAAGCTGGGCTTGCTTTTTGAGAGCAGAGGTAGGTGATGGCTGTAAGTGACACAGACCTAGGGACCTGAACAGGCAGTGATGACTCACTCATATTGTTGGTTTTGGTGCTTCTGTCTGGAATGGTGGGTAGCTCCATCATTCATTCCAAATTCTCTGGCCGTCTTCACGCCGGAGTCCACCTCCAACCTAGCTCTCCCCAGAACTGCCCTGGATCCATTAGCTACTGATTGGAGAACCTTTGATTGTTTTAGCCTGACGTGTTTGCTGCTGTCTCCCAGCCATCTTCACATCATGGCACAGGTATTATCACACTCCTCTCTCATACTCTGGAAACAATAATCAAAGCAATGCTACTATTCCTGTAAATTGTTGTATGACTCCATTGACCATCTGTTACTTTCCTGACCAACACTGTCATTGTCTCTCCATCTACACCATCACCACTATCCAGATAAATATTTTTTTCTTTCCCTATTAGAATTTAAGCTCTTTGAGAATAAAGACTATCTTGTTTTTCCAATTTGTGTTCCCACCACTTAACACAGTCCCTGGCACATAACTAATGTATAACAAATGCTTTATCATACATTCAAAGTAAAATCCACAAATATTTATTAAGTGTTTACTATATTGTCACCGTCATAAGTGCACTGAGAGATACCCTGCCCTCCAGAAATTCACTCTCTCGTGACCTACACAATTGGAATAACTAGAGAGAACTAAAAGTTAAGGGCTAAGCTGTGTGGTACTGGTCACAATTCCAGTTAGACTTCAGGGAAAGTAGACATGACTATGGACTGGGGTGGCCTTAGAAAGCTTCACAGGTGATGCATAGGACTTGAGTTGGACCTCACAGGATGAGCAGAATTTGAGAAGACTGTCTATACACTGGTGCCTCTACTTTCTTTCCTCCCACTTTCTACTTAATTCTGCAGTCAGTCTTCCAGCCTTGTCATTTGGCCAAAATTACTCTCTCCAAAGTCTCTAATGATATGATTGTCACATCTAATGGTCTTTTCTCAATCTTTTTCTTTTTGACTCTTCTGCAGTCTTTGGTACTGTTGCTCTCCTCTTTTCCTTGATAGTCTCTTCTCTTTAGGTTTTTGTTACACTACTTTCTCCTAGTTTTTCTCCTACCTGTCTGACCAGTCCTATCTCCTGTGCTGTATCTTCATATCACCCTTGGAGAATGAAGGCTGAACACCATCACCACTACTACTACCCTCACTACCACCACTGCCACCACTACCAACACCATCACCACCACCACCACCACCCACCACCAGTCCAGGTCATACTTACTGACCATGGGGTCCCTCCAAAGCTTTGTTCAGGGCAGTCTTCTCTTCTTCACTTTTCTATTTCACTTAGCAACTGCATCAGCTCCCATGATTTTGCTTGTCATCTGTATGTAGATGACTCTCAGATCTACTTGCCCAGCCCTAACCTCTTTCTTGACCTCCATTCTTTCCTCTCCAACTGACCTATTAGATATCTCAAACAGGATATCCCAGAGACATCTTAAAGTAACATATCTAATACTGAACTCGTAATCTTCACCACCTCTCTCCCCCAAATCATCCCCTCTTCCTAACTTCCCTGTTATTATTGAGGGTACCATCATCCTTCCAGTCACCAAAGCTTGTGACCTGGGTGTCTTCCTTGACTCCTTGTTCCCTTCATCTCCTGTGCAATCAGTTGCCATGTCCAATTGCTTTCTGTTATACCTGTAGGAACAAATGTAAAATCCTTTGCTTGCTTTTTAAAGTTCTTTATAAGCTGGTCTCATTTTACTTGTCCAGTCTTCTTACACTTTACTTCTCTCCACTAGCATTCTTGCTGTTCCTCGCACCTGACAGTTCACTTCCCAACTCCTAGCATTGTCACTGATTTCCCCCTGCCCCCATGCCTGAAGTGCTCTTCTTCATCTCTGCCTTCTGGCTTCTCTGGCTTCCTTCTGTCTTGAGCCCAAATCTCTCCTTCTGCAAGAAGCCCTTCCTAGGCCTCCTTAATCTTAGTGCCTTCCCTCTGAGACTACCCCCACTTTTTTTGCGTATATCTTGATTGCACGTTGTTGCTTGTATGTTGTCTCTCCCATTAGACTGTGAGCTCCTTGAGAACAGGGGGTTTCTTTTGCCTTTCTTTGTATCCCTAGCTCTCAGCATAGGGCTTGGCACTTAGTAAGCACTTAATTAATTAGAATTGACTGACTGGATAGGAAGAAAGGAGCCCTTGTGCCTTTGCACAGGCTGCCCCTCAAGGCGTGGAGGGCTTTTTTTCTCCACCACCTGGCACCAGCTCAGGTGCTATCTCCTTTGAGAGGCTCCTCCTAATCCCCCTATTTATTAGTTTCTCTTGTGAAATTTCATTATATATACCTTTTTATTGATTTATTTGTGGAACCCACTCTGCCTAGAATGTAAGCTTCTTGAAAGTAGGGTCTGATTCAGTTTCGCTATTGTATCCTCATGGCCCAGCACAATGCCCTGCACATAGTAGGTAGTTTATAAATACTTGCTGAAAAGAATGAATGGATAAAAGAAAGGCAAGTGGATCAAGCCAAACAAACAGAGAAGTAAGAATGAGGCTGTAGCATGGCCAGGGAGGCATGCAGAGTGCGTCTGATTGGATCACGGGGTTCATGTTCTAGATTAGTCAATGGCAGATAAGGTTGGATGAACCACATGGGGAGTAAATATGGCCTTGAAAACCAAGACCAGGACTTTGGATTTACTATGATAGACAATAGAACCATGATTCTTAATCCTGTTTGTGTCTTGGACCACTTGGACAGGTTGGCGAAGTCTGTGGAGCCCTTCTCAGAATAATGTTTTTAAATGCATAAGGTAAAAATACACAGAAAATCAATTTTATCAAAATACAGTTACCAAAATATTTTTTAAAAGTTTAGGGCTCTCAGTTTAAGAACTACCCTGAAGTAGAGGGAACTCTTATATTGCTTCTTGAGCAGAAGAGAAACACGATTAAAAATAAAACAAAAGTGTTTTCAGAAGACAACTCCAGGATTCAGTATGGATTAGAGTGGGGAGAAGTTAGAGATGGAGGAATGACTAGAACATCTTGGGTGTCATTCAGGTGTGAGGTGATGAGGACCTGGACAGAAGTGGTGGTGCTGGGCACAAAAAGGAAGGGACTAACAAAGAAAGAAGACAACAGGCTTTTGTGATGTAGTGAATATATACAGGATAAAAGAAAAGGAACTGTGAAATGTAACTCCAAGGTATAATCTGAGAAGCTCATGGTTCTGTCAGAGAAATGGAGTAATTAGGAAAGCCAGATAGCTTGGGGAAGGGGGCGGGAAAATCATTTTGGTTTTTGATAAATGCTATGAAAAGAATAATAACTCACATTTAATATAGTATATTACAAAGTATATATATGTGTGTGTGTGTGTACATACTTACACATACAGACACACTCTGTGCCCCTGCACATGTCATACCCTACAGTATCTTAACTCATCACCACCTTTTTTTCCCTCCCAGATCTAAGATTATCATCTCTAAATCAGACGGTGAGTAATCATAATCAAACTGCCCAGCTAACCATGGACCCTGATGCCTCAATTTTGCATATTTTCTCCCCTCTATCTTTAGGCTTTGGACTGAATTGTGTCAGTCTCTTTGTAACCAGGGATGACAACAGATTTTAGACGACTTTACATAAAATTTGGCATTCTGTGTGTATACGTAGCTATGTATAATATATACACATACATCTCTAGAAAGATTAATATGCAGTTATCTCTATCTATAGATTATAGTATATAAATATAATGTCTATAACAAAATATATATCACAATTGATATACAGCTATAATATTTATAGGTTAACCTGTAGGGAAACTAGATGGCACAGTGCTGGTCTTTGAGTCAGGATGACCTGAGTTCAAGTACAGCCTGAACAATTTACCTAACCTCCCTCACCCTCAGTTGTCCTTATCTGTAAAATAGAGATAATAATTGCACTTACCTGCCAGGGTTGTTGTGGTAAAATGAGAGTATTTGTAAAGCACTTTGCAAGACCTTAAAACTCTCTATAAATGCCAGCTATTATTATAAAGAAGTGTTTTGTATAACTGTCATCTGTGATTTTGGGCATTGCAAAATGGATCATTTTTCTTTTTCTTTGTCCCCGTCTTCTCTTCTTTAGCACTAGAGTGCTGGGGTGACCTTTCGGCTCTTTCCTACTATTCAATGTTGGATTGTTTTCCTGAGGTGGAGGAATGATGGGAGTGCTCTGGGTGGCCCACATGTCAAAGTGACCTTGGAGCTGGTCTTGAGTAGCATTCACAGTGCTCGTACAATTAATTAATCAGAAATGAACAGCAGCTACTTTCTCTGCTGCCTCATTGCGTATGAGCTGTCCCCACCGTTACGGTCCTGGGGTGGGGGTTGGGCTGCAGTGAGGAAGAGGAGCAAGAGGAGGAAGAAGGGTTTTCTTTCCCTTTCTGGAACATCTTACTCAAAGGGTCAGCCCTCTCAGTTGTTCCTACTGCTCACAGCTTATCCCCCCTGAATCCACAGGTTCTTATAAAGCTCTTGCCCATGAAACAATAGAAACTGAATGTTATAAAACTGAAATGACCAAGTTGGACTGCAAAGAAGAGCTATGAGAAGACGTCTGTTTTCTATCTTTGTGGGGAGTAGGAGTGGGAGTGCGGTGGGTGGGAATCATGAGTGTGGACTGCTGCATATGAATTTATGCTTTTGGGATTACTTTCCCCCCCTTTTCCTTTGGAATGGCTCTTGGAATGCAGTGAGATGAAAGATATGCTGGGAATTATAGATGATGTAAAAATAAAATATACCCACAAAATTCACTTTTAAAAGGTTAAAAAATAAAAAGCTCCTGTCCATGACTTCCCTCATTCCCCACATGCTTCTCAACATGCTCAGCCTTCCTGAGAAGCTTAGAGGTCATGCCCACTTTTTCCAAGGGTCATTGCCTTCACTGAAGAAACGTGAGCTTTTCTCCAAATTTGTTTCTGCTTCAGTCCCCCTGGTGCCAGGTTGACATGGAGGTTCCCAGTGCATGGTGCTTTTCAGGAAGAGAGACTATTCCTAGCTGGGGAAACTTCAATTAGATTGAATAAATACTGACTTGGTTTGTCATTTGGGAAAGGTCACTGACCCCTGTTCCACAAGAGTATAAATTCAATGACTAAGAAAACTAGAAGGTGAAGGGAACTAGGTCTTTAATGATTCTGAAAACAGGCTAATGGTATTTGTTGGGAAAACACGGGAGTTGAATCTTCTCTAGAGTCATAAGGGGGAAAGAGGTTAACATCTGAGTCAAGGAGGTTCTGGGTCATACGTTGGCAAATAGCCATCTTCGTACTTCAAGTTCTCATCACCCTGGACTATTGCAGTATGCTTCCTAAATTGGTTATCTGACTCCCATTCCATCTTTCATGCAGCTACCAAAATGATACTCCTAAAGCACAGGTGTGACTTGTTTGTCCTCTTGCTCAAGAAGTTCCCATCGCTTCCTTATTGTCCCTCAGATAAAATACATCTCTGTTTCATTTATTTTTATTTTACTAATCTTTTTTTTGCCCCCCCCTTTTTTTTGGAGAGGGGAAGGTAGGGCAGTTGGGGTTAAGTGACTTGCCCAAGGTCACACTGCTAGTTTTTTTGTGTGTGTTAAGTGTCTGAGGTCGGATTTGAACTCAGGTCCTTCTGACTCCAGGGCCAGTGCTCTATTCATTGCGCCACCTAGCTGCCCCTCTCTGTTTCATTTTGAAAACCCTTCACAGTCTGGCTCCAACCTACTTTTCTTCTCTCTCTCTCTCTTTTTTTTAAAAAAATAAATAAATTTATTTATTTTCTTGTTTATTACATCATTCATTTCCATGAGATTTTGAGTTACAAATTTTCTCCCCATCCCTCCCCTACCCAGCACCTCAAAACAGCCATCCCACTGTATAACCCCTCCCCCAATCTGCTCTCTCCTATGTCTTCCCCCTTGCCCCTCTGACTTTCCGGTAGTGCAGGATGGATCTCCCTACCACAGTGCCTGTATATCTTAATTCCCAGTTATATGTAGTTAATAATAATAATAATAATGATAATAAATATATATATACATATATATTTTTAACATTTGATTATAGAACTTTTAAATTCTAGATTCTTTCCCTTCCTCCCTCGTCACCCACCCCCACTGGAAGGACAAGCAATTAAATACAAGCTGTACATGTGTAATTACGCGGAACATCTCCACAGTGGCCATATTGTGAGAGACTGATTATATGTCCCTCTTTCCTATCCCGCCCCCCCCATTCTATTCTCTACCCTGTCCCTGTCCCTT